>JAJUPC010000802.1:0-75329 GCA_023614405.1 Avena insularis
GCAGTGCCCTCTGGGTGCTCCCTGTGCCGCAGCGGGTTCGTCGGCCAATCTGCTTCCTCTTTAATTCGTTAGTGAGGACCCCGGGTAAGTTGCCTCTGTGGGTCTTATTCATGCTACCACCATGAATCTCTTTGTGTGTATCTAGTGGCTTCTCGTGCCTAGTGACTATGTTCTGATTAGGGTTCATCTCCTAATTAGGGTTCTTGTTCTGATTAGGGTTCATAACCCCCTATTGATCATATCCATGATGCTTTAGATCTAGTGGTGATCATACTTGAGCATGAGGAATGATTGTTTGCTGTGGATCATTATTTGTAGTGGCTTTGATGATGCTAGTGGCTTGTCAGATTTATTCCAGTGGTAATTCACTATGATCCAATGTTAGTGTTTCTCTAGACTCCCTGATTGGAAATGTTGTTGATCTAAGAACTTACTCCACTGTCAGATTGCTTATACTGACAGTAGTTCTCTCAGTAGTGGTTTACTGCAATTATAATGGTAGGCTTGTATGAGAATATACATACTGAATATAATCATTACGTGTTAATGATTTTCTGTGGATGTATAGATGAATTTTATGTTGATTCCTGGCACTTGGCTTCAGGAAGATGATATTTATTGGCTTGTCCCTTTTTATTTGTGGAACTAAGTAAAGATTGGTTTTAGCTCATTTAGAACTTGTCCTTATGATACCATTATGATCTGGCACACAAGTGATTGAGTTTTATTTCTGGGCTTAGCTTTGAAAATACTTGTGATTAATACTAGCAAGATAAAATGAAAGCTTTTCTTAACTCTCCTGTCTATGATGTTGGTATGAGGCTCTAGGATTTTAATTCTTAGTTAGTTGAGTAAATAGTTTGTTTGTAACTTGTAAGATTAGAGGTGCTACTCTCTCTGAGAGATGTGCCCTGATCTGATAAGAACAAATGAAGAATGATTTAAGTTGCATATGTTAACACTAAACTCTGTGATGCTGGTCTAAGAGATTGGTTCTTTTGGCTGAGTTTGATTTCTTATATTTATACTTGAAATCTCTAGGATAGATCACCTCACTTGGGTGATTATTGAGATATTGTTTCATAAAGCAACACATGCTTTTGTTTAGATACTATGATTGAATCATGTGATGGTTTTATGAGGCTCACCACAAAATATGATGATGGTGGAGTAAAGTGGTGATGATCTTGATCTGGTGTTGCTGAACTCATGTGCTTGACCTTGAGCTAGCTTGCTCCTCCTAGCTCCTGGACTTGGCCTTGATGTCCACCTGATCCTTCCCCCTCCTTATGTCACCATCCTGGTGATGAGATCTGGGCTTTGGTTGGTTTGGTTGCTGGCTGTTCTGCTTGGTTTAGCTGCTATCTAGGCTGGTTGTTATTGGGTGTGTGCAGTGGAGAGATGCACTAATGTGCCACTCCACGGCAGTGCTTGTGGTTTTGTGAGTTTGTGGCTGTTCTGTGGGGTTGACAACACACCACATGCATGTTGGTGTGTGTCCTTCATGTGTGCCTGTTGTGCACTTGTGGATATGTTCAGAATTTTGAAACTTACTATTATCTAGTTACTTTCACCTGGCTGGTGAATTTGTCCCTCTTGGCTATCATTTGACTTCTGGCTTTCAATTTATGAAAGATGGATTCTTTCATATTGGTGAAACTTGCCCCTTTTTTATAAATTTCTCAATGATGAATTTGTCTAGTGCACTTCACTGACATGTCTAAGAGAAAATAATACTAACTCTAACCTTTTATTTCTCTATATATTTTCTGTTTGTTTTGCAGGTACAGATATAAAGATGAAGATCTTAGATTAGGTTTTCTTTTATAGAATAGTTAGTAAATAGTCCAATGTAATCTTCTTCATATTTTTGTAATTTTCTTTTTATTATTTTGTAATCTTTTTTTATTCTTCTGTAATAAAGATTACATTATTATTAATAAAGAATATTCTTATTCTTTATATATTTGCTTTTGTGAATTGTGTGGATGATTTCAATAAGTTATAATTTTGTAACTTGATTATATATTGATGATATGAAATAAGTTTTATATTCATTATTGTTTTTCTTTGGATAGAATTTAAGTTATGATATTTATTTCTTAATTAAATTAAGATTCAAAACTTATCCCTAATTTATTTGAATTATAGTTCAAACACTCAAGTTTAAAAATTCAAATTCATTTTAAAACACACATAATTCCTTAAATATCATATCAAAGTCTATAGCAATCACCCTTTAAGACTAAACCTAGTCTCAAAGTATGAAAGATACATTGATCACTTAAGGTTTTTATTTGGCGAAAATTTTATCCATCTTTTCACAAATGAATGCATGCAACATTACATATTCCTAAATCTACCCTTCGTTAGTTCCTAAATGCTAGGATGTTACAGAATATGAGGTTTATGAGATACTTAAAATTTTCTTTGATAATTACAAGGAAGAAAATGGTTATATTCTTGAATATTTTAATAGGTGCTTTCCACAAATGGAAGAGACTAATGCCTTGCAGGAGCCTATGGAAGAAGAAATTGCTGAAACTGAAAGCTCATTAGATAAAAAAGAGGAGTAGAGTGATGGCCAAGAGGAGGAAGAATGGATCTACCCATGTCTACCCTCTAATGAGAGTAACTCTTTACCTCTTACATTATTTGATTGTCCCCCATGTTACCAAAGGAGGATGAATGTTATGTTCCAGTGGATTCTTTTGAAATATCTGCTATGCGTAAAACTTGTGATAACAGTTATGCTCCTGTTATCTATGATAATCCTATATTTGTGCCTAACTTCAAAATGCATGGTACTAAGGAGTTTTGCTTAGAAAATGTTTATGATAAAGCTCTAGATGATGGTCCTATGTTGAATGATCAGTTACCTTATTATAAAATTGCTAAAATTGGGTTTGAAGGTTTAATCCCACTATTTTTAGCTTGATAAAACTTATGTGGTTGTAGATCATGAAAAGCATGCTTTATGTGATAGTTATATTGTTGAGTTTATTCATGATGCTACTGAAAGTTATTATGAGAGAGGGAAACATGGTCTTATGTATCTCGACAATATTAATTTTCCCCTCTTTGCTGCTTGATGCTCTGTTTTACTTCGATTCATATTTCTTATTTGAGCATCTTCTCAAACTATCATGCCTAACTTAAAGGCGTTAAAGAAAAGTACTTGTTGGGAGATAACCCAAGAGTTTTCTTGAGTCTTGGAAGTTATTACTTCAGTAATGACCTCTTATTATCCTTTTTGTTTGCTTTTTGTGCCAAGAATGACCTCTAATGAGAGGAAAGTAAGATTTGGGGAGTTGCTGTCCCGAAACAGATTTCTGTCTTCCACCATAAACAAATGTGAGGAGTCTCTGTAAGTCGGATTGAGCTGAAAATTTACGAATAAATCCCCCAGTATGTTAGAAAACTTTCGTTAGTTCAACACTTTTTTATTTAAGCAACAGAAGATTTTCGAAAAAATCGTTTTCTACCTGCTGCTCTGTTTTGACAGATTTCTGCCATTATTTGCATTTGCTTCTTATTGATTCCTTCCTGAGTTCTCTTTTGGGGAATTGAGCTTTTTGAAGGAGTTTATACAGTATATTGTGTTTTTATTGAAAATTTTTGCTGTTCCAAAGCTTAGCCTAAAGGTCTATTATCTTTTGAATAAACTAATGTTGCTAATGAAGATTGTGTGAAGTTTTGTATGAAGGAAAATTTTCAGGTGTAGAGAGAGAATGATGTAATGAGATGAAGAATGGACAAAAGCTCAAGCTTGGGTATACCACCCCGGTGTTACCCCAAGAAATATCCAAGAGGTACAAGCGTCAAAGCTTGGGGATGCCCAAGGCATCCCCTTCTTCATCAATAAAAAGCTCAGGTCTGTCTAGACACTTCGTTTTTATTGTTTTATGCTCTGTTGTGTTGTTCTTGGAGCGTCTTAGTTTTTGTTTGATTTGCTTAGTTTGTTTAGTTTGCTTGAATAAAGTAGTTTGTACCCCCGTTCTCGCTGTGTTGTTTCAAATAAGTCGATTGGTGTTGGAAAGGAGTAGAAAGTTCTTGCTTGGAAGTGCAAGAGGAGCTTGCATTGACCGTGACTTAGACTTTAGCATGACATGCTAGGTGTTGTTTTGACCTTATGCTTAGTGATTATTGCTGTAGCATGTCTTGTTCCGAACAATTGGGATTGGTTAGTGTGCCTTGAAGAAATTATGCGTTGTTTTAGCATGCAAAAGCATAGTATTGTGGTATTCTCCTTTGATGCTTTGTTTGGGTTGACTTGGCACAAGCTCACACCATGTTATGACTATGAACAAGTCACCATAGCCTTTATGATAATTTAGTCATTGACTTGTAGTACCACTCTATGTTTTGATTAGTAATGTTTTATCGCTCTGCATGATTATGTCCATTATTGCTCTCTTAGTTGGTTGCTCCCAGTCTTTTGCTAGCCTCCACTTGTATGAGTAGCTCTACTCATGCTTCCAACTCCCAAGAAACCAAGTTATTCCAAAGTGTCGACTATAAATTCCTATGCATGGTGTGTAACACCATTCCAAGTATATTGTTGTTTTCAGCTATCTTCCAATTAAAAACTATTTTGTTATGTGAAAACTTAGTGATTAAAGCCCTCACAAACTTGATGGCACACTTTATATTCTTTGCCCCTAATAAACTTGAACCATTGTGTCATCTATGTTGTATATGCTTGAACTTATACATTGGAATTAGCAGAACCATGCTGTCAAGGGGAATGTTTTCAACATTGCACTTGTACTTTGTACACAGTTGATATCATGCTCTTTTGTCTATGGATGTCACCGGTGTGAAATAAAGAGGGAGCTTGTAAGTCCATGGAGTTATGTATTTTGTGTTAGAGAAATGCCTGGGCCGCTAGCCTAAGCCATGCCTAATCGTGGTGGAAACTTGCAGCATCACCATAATGAGCTATCTGTGAAGCATCCTCAATAAAAAGCTATGCACATAGTAAATAAAAAGATCGCTGAGATACTCATTGTCTGCTTGCCTTGTCATTTTGGTTATGGGATAGCTCCTGTACCATGTGCAAGGGGTACCCCATTGGCGGTTCTCTATGATACGCATGTACTTACTATGACAAGAACTTACAGGTGACTGAAGTTGAGTAGCATGAGGTGTGGCCCTCGTATTCAAGGGACTTGAGATTGCCAACTTATACTTTGTCAAGCATATACTCCATAGTTTGTTCACTTCAACCTTAATCACTTCAAGATTCTTATGATAGGGGCAATGAGGGTTGAAAGCTAAGAAGTACCATAATTTTTGGAAGCTCTTTTTGAAACTTGAAATCCCTGCTTCCCTTTATGAAGGGCCTTTCTTCCACTATTATGTTGAGTCTCCACCTTCTACCTTTAGGCACCATTAAGAGAGCATAGTTGCCATTCTTAGTTCTATGTGCAGTGTCCCAAAACTTATTGATTGATACATATTGTGATATTACTTGTTCTTGTGCTACTTGTATCTAGTCACTCTTTTGAACTTTGAAGGTGTCCTATGTATCTATTTGCTACTCTGTGAGGGACAAGCTGACGGCCACTATGCCATGTTTTCTGTATGTGAAACAAACAAACATTTTTCAATGCATGCTATTCATGATCTTTGTTTATAGCCTTTCATGTTGCATGCATAGTTACTTTGTCTTATTGTTAGGACTCCATCTTTCATGCACATGTTTAGAGTTCTTTGATCCCATCTTTCAATGCTTGCAAATGGTTTGATCTTGGTTTTGATGGTGCATGTCACCTCAAAAATTATTCTTTTTATCACTTACCTACTCAAGGACGAGTAGGATTAAGCTTGGGGATGCTTGATACGTCAGAAATGTATCTATAATTTTTGATGCTCCATGCTTGTTTAGTATCTACTTCACTTTGCTTTGTCTACACTTTGAGGTGTTTTTATATGTTTTTTTAGAAATAACCTATTAACAAGTTGTCACAGTGCCAGTTGCTTGTTTTCTTCTGTTTTTGGTTCCAAAAAGGCATAAAATCAATATTTTTGGAATTGGACGGGACAAAAGCCAAAGTCAATATTTTACCGTGGACAACACGAAGCCAGAAGACGAGGCGGATAAGGCTCACCAGGGGCCCACACCCCCTGGCCGCACGGGTGGGCCCACCCCGCGCTTGGGGGGTGTAGCCGCCATGGCTCGCCCCTTCGCCTATAAGAAGCCCCCGATGCAGAAACCCTAGGAACCCGATCAAAACTCCACGAAACCATCTATAGCCGGCGCCACCATCGTCCCTAGATCGAGGGATCTGAAGTTCTTCTCGGCACCCTGTCGGAGGGGAAATCATCCCGAAGGCCTTCTTCTCCAGTATGATGTGTGAGTAGTTCCACCTTGGACTACGGGTCCATGTAGTAGCTAGATGGTTGTATCTCTTCCTTGTGCTTTCATGTACATATCCTGTGAACTCCATTCATGAGCAAGATCTAATCTATTTGTAATCATGCATGTTATGTTTGCGGGGATCCGATGGATATTGAGATTACTATGTCAGATTGATTAATGGTTTTGTCTTATTGATTCTATCATGTCTGTGTTGTTTGTGATCTTGCATGCTCTCCGTTGTTAGTAGCTATCTTATCCAGGTAGTTGCTAGTGACTCCAAGAGGGGGTATTTATGCTCGATAGTGGGTTCATGCCTCTAAATTCCAAGGGAAGTGACAGAAATCTCTTTGGTTGTAGATGTGTTGTTGCCACTAGGGAGAAAACAATGGTCTCTTTTTCATGGAACAAGTGGATTGTTTACCTTACACACTTTGCTTAAAGCAGTTTTCTGTTGCTTGCAACTTAATACTGGAGGGGGTTCGGATGATAACCTGAAGGTGGACTTCTAGTCATAGATGTAATTGGATGGCGGTCTATGTATATTGTTGTATTGCCCAATCGAATCTCATAGAATCTTTTTGTCTGGTATTGCATTGTTATGCCTTGCTTAGTTCATGTCAATTGCCCTGCTATAATCTGTTTACCCTTCATGCCATGTTGTTTATCTAAGGAGAGCACCTCTAGTGAACTATGGACCCCGGTCCAATCTTTACCATTGATACATCTTCCACTGTTTACTTGCTGCAAACAATTCATCACCTTCCACACCATATAGTTAATCCTTTGTTACAGCAAACCAGTGAGCTTGACAACCTCATTGTTCGTTGGGGCAAAGTCTTGAGTTTGTGTTGTGTAGGTTTCCACGTTGCTTGCAACAATTGTGTGACGTTTCCTTCCTCCTACTGGTTCGATAACCTCGGTTTCTTACTGAGGGAAGGCTTGTTGTTGTGCTCTTCACACCTTGCTCTTGGGGTTCCCAACGAAGCACTCCTACATCAACCCAGCGCTCCATCAGTATCCTCCTCTGAATGTTTCATGTGAATCGACTTGGCACATGATCACGCATGCATATGACTAAACAATAGTCAGTAAGCCTCGATGATTTATTTTTCTTAGAGTTCTTGTCTCACTTTCATGCCATAATTAGTCCTGTTTTGTTGCAAGCATGATTATGACAGCTATTGCTCTCTCGTTTGTCGCTCTCTCTCTATTGCTAGCCTTCACTTGCACTGAGTATGAGCCCTACTTGTGCATCCAACTCCCCAAAACCAATATTGCCACAGTGTCCACCATATCTACCTACTAGCATCATTTGATATTTTGTGCATATTTATTATGCCTTGTTTTTTTCCAAATAAAATGTTGCTTGTTTTGAGAAAATTAGTTAGTAAAGCTCTCACGAACTTGATGGAACACTTTATTTCTTGCACTTAATAAACCTGAACCATTGCGACTGTCCATGAAAGTTATATGATTGCAAATTATAGGCTGGGAGTTAGCAGAACCATGTTGTCACGAGGAACGCTTTCAACACTTATGGATATATATCCAGTTGATATCATGCTCTTTTGTTTACGGATAGCGTCGGTGTGAAATAAAAGGGGAGCTTGTAAGTTCATGGAGTTATATATATATGTGTGTGTTAGAGAAACGCCTGGGCCGCTAGCCTAAGCCATGCCTAATCATGGTGCAAACTTGCAGCATAACCATAATGAGCAATATGTGAAGCATCCTCAATAAAAACCTATGCAAATAGAAAATAAAAATATCGCTAAGATGCTCATTGTCTGCTTGCCTTGTCATTTTGATTATGGGATAGCTCCTATATCATGTGCAAGGGGTACCTCGTTGGCGGTTCTCTATGATACGCATGTATTTACGATGATAAGAACTTACCAGTAACTAAAGTTGAGTAGCATGAGCAGCCCTCGTACTCAAGGGACATGAGATTTCCAGTTTATGGTCGGTCAAGCATATAAATCATATTGGACCTCACTTTCACATTAATCATCTAAAGATGCCTATGATAGGGGCAATGAGAGATCAAAGCTAATGAGTACCTTACTTTCAGCATTTAGAAGCCTTTCAAACTTTTCAAAACCTTTTCACTTCCTGGTTGAGTCACCACTTATCCTATGAGCACCTTCTTGAGAGCATAGTTGTCATTCTTGTGTTTGTTCCAAAACTTGGTTAATTATGTCATTACTTTGATGCTTGTATCTCTGATATCTTTACTTCTAGTCTTCACTTGAACTTCAGAGGTGCCTTGGCATTTATGTTGTGCTCTACAAACAAAGGCAAGAGAGATACCACTCTATCATACCTTTTTATGAGCATTGCAATGTTGCTTATGTTTATGTTCCATGCTACTTAACATTATTGAGTTGGAATCTCTTCATAGCTTGCAATGACTATTGAGTAGACTTAGTTGCATACTCCTTATTATGAATTGTTTAAGTATCTACTCATGTGCTGAAAATATTTACATCATATCAAGCAAATGTGTTCGTGAAAGTTCTTTTATCGCACTCAGTTTTCAACTGAATTTCTTGAGGACAAGCAATAAGCTAAGCTTGGGGGGAGTTGATATGTCCAAAATGTATCTACTTTCCCGAACACTTTTGCTATTGTTTCTCCTCTAAACTTGTGTGATTTGGATACAACTAACACGGACTGACGTTGTTTTCAGCAGAATTACCTTGGTGTCTAGTTTTTGTGCAGAAAATAAACTATCAGGAAAAATCCCGGAAAATGTGCCAAAAATCCTATTTCACCAGAAGACTCACGGAGCCAGAAGACGAGGCGGAGTGGGGCCCTTGGGGGCCCACACCCCCCAACCACGCGGGCCAGGCTTGGCCGCGCCTGGAGGGGGTGTGGCCACCCCAGGCACCCCCTCAGCCTCCCTCTTCGCCTATAAGATGCCTCTTGACCTAAAAACTGAGGGGGGTTCAACATTTTTCCAGAGAGAGTTCCGCTGCGCCGCCACCACTAGAAACCGCGATTCGGAACTAGAAACTCCGTTCTGGCACCCTGCCAGGACGGGGAATTTGGAGAGAATCATCACCATCGTCATCACCAACGCATCTCCATCAACCATCCATGTTTCCCTCGTCCATGAGTGTGTAATCCCCCGCTGTAGGCTATGGGGATGGTAGGGATTGGGTGATTTCTATCATGTAATCGAATAAGATTGTTAGGGCATGGTGCCTAGTATCTCTATTAGTGCTATTTGACTTTGTTGCAACTTGGTGTGCTTAATGCTTGTCACTAGGGCCCGAGTGCCATGATCTCAGATCTGAACTTATTATTGAATCATTATGATAGTATTGTTTGTGATCTCTGCAAGTTGTGTACACATGTCATTGTCCGGATCCAAAGGCCCCGAAGTGATAGAAATTGGGATAACCTGAGGGGATGGCTGTCATGTGAGGATCACATGTGTTCATGGAGTGTTAATGCTTTGCTCCGGTGCTCTATTAAAAGGAGCACCTTAATTGCCAGTAGTTCCCTTGAGTCCCCACTGCAACGGGCTGGCAGGACAAAAGATGGTGTGCAAGTTCTCATTGCGAGCACGCATGACTATATATGGAGCACATGCCTATGATTGTTTAGTACTTGGATGCTTATTCTTATTTATCTGTAATTGCCCTAGATCTTGAAGTTACATGTTTAGACTTGTCCATGCAACGCCCGTCTATCCATCCCTATGCCTACCGCGCTCATATCCTACTATTTGCTACTACTGTTACTATTGCTCTTATTTTACTGCTGTTGTTGCTCTGATATTGCTACTATCAAACTATTGCTACTGATAAACTTCTGTGAGCAAGAACTATTTCCAGGTGCAGCTTAATTGACAACTCAGTTGTTAAGGCTTGCAAGTATTCTTTGGCTCCCCTTGTGTCGAATCAATAAATTGGGTAATACTACCCTCGAAGACTGTTGCGATCCCCTATACTTGTGGGTCATCGCGTGCTTGGCGGCAGCCTTCCTCGTTGAGATTGATATGGTTATAGGTGTGGCCGTCGAATTCATTGGCTTTGTTAGGCGGATCTCCCCTGTTTCCTCTGTTCCCAGTTTGCGGGTTGGGAGGCGGATTGGGTGTTTGCTGCGCATTCGAACCTGGCGGTGGGTCCGCTTCGTTTTTGCTGACGAGGTGCATAGGTAGCGCTCACGGAGTGGGTTGCTGTTGCCGCATCTTTCAGATCCAGAACCGTAAGTTCCTTCATCCGAAGGGGGGCCGCAAAGATCGGAGTTGCAGCTGATGTTATCATCCAAGTCGTTTGTCAGCGTCGACGCGTGCAATGCGTCGATGGGTGGGACCCATGAAGCGGGCCTGATGGATGGTGATGGCACCGCTCTGGGAGGCGTCGGGTCCCGGTATGCCCTACCTAGATGCAGAAGCTCCGGAATAGCATCTCGAGCCCGTCGCCGATGGACTCGAAATCCTTCAGAGTGGTTGGCGATTGGGCGGTGAAGTCGAAGGCTCCAAAGAGGAGGTGACTCTCCGTTGCCGATGAATCATAGATCACTCCAGATGGAAACGTCATGACCGCACGATCAGCGTCCCCGTTTCCCACAGACGGCACCAATTGACGAGGTTCGATCTCGTCAATTCCCATTGTTATGGACTTGGGTTTTAGAGAAGATGGGGATGCTAGAAGTTGTGGAACGGTTTACAGACAAGAAACACAGGGACACGATATTTACCCAGGTTCAGGCCCCCGGAGGGAAAACCCTACTCCTGCTTGTCTGCTCTTGATTACGTCGGAACCGAAGGTTATAGGGGTGCGCAGATGCAATCTGGCGTGAGGTGTGTATGAGGTGAGTTGAGAGATTCTTCTCGCCGTACCCTCCTGGCCTTTATGTAGATAGGAAGGTCCCAGGTTAGGTAAAATTGGTTACAAATTAGGGTTGATACCCTTTAAAATTCTATCTAATCTAGACTTGTCCTTCAAGGAGTTGAAACTGCCATGGGCTTGTGCCACCCGAAATCTTCATGGGCCGCATGTCCTTGTGTGGGCCTTCCTTGGGCTGGACCAGGTATACTAATGTTATGCACCCATAGGGTATATCCATGTCACCCTTCAAGTCATCCATTGAGTACCCAAAGGCCTTGGGGTGCTCCTTTAGTACCTTCATGAGTTCTTCTTCTTCTTCCCCTAAAAGTTTAGCAATAATAACAAGGAATTTATTAGTATCATCTAACAATCTATACTATATTATCTGGTACAGTTTTTAACTCTAGGGGTGGTAATTCTTCATCCCCTCTCTTTTCTGTCTCTTCAAAAGCTTCATCAGCTGGAGGTTCTTCAATGGGAGATGAGTCAAATTCACTCTCTAGTTCTTCTAAAGTTCTATCCTCCATAATTATTTCTCCACAATTTGGATCTTCATTTATTTCTTCATCTTTATTATTTAAGAAAAGAGCTGCCATTTCTTCAATAGTTTTCTCTTTCTCTTCTTATTTTATGAATATAGGTTTGTCTTTAAATTTGGAAAAGTGAAATTATTTTTCCCTTTTTCCAAGCTTAAGGGATACAACCTCCTTTTTGAAGTCAACTGTGGCACCTATATCACTCAAAAAGTTCCTTCCAAATATAATTGGGCAAAGAGTGTCAGCTGGCATATCAACAACTACAAAATCAATAGGAATTTTTTATTTGTTAATTGTGTTAGTTGCATCTTCAACTACTCCCATAGGAATTCTAAGATTTTTATTGGCTAACATGATTGTAATATTAGTATTTTCAATTATAGCCGGTGCTATCTCTTCTTTTATTTCTAAGTAAAAGTCATAGGATATAACATTAACTTCGGTGCCAAGATCACGTAAACTATAATGCGAGGTTTCTTTAAATATGCAGGGAAGAATAGGCTTACCCACATATTTTACCTTAATTTTACCTTCAACCAATATAGAAGTCTCTTCATCAAGTTCATCTATGTTACAATGTGCATACATAGCCATGATTGCTTCCTTGGTTACCTCTTCATATTTGGTTTCATCCAGATGTTCTTCAATTATTGGCACACTTTCCTCTTCTTTTTCCTCCTGAACTGCCTTGGCCTATTCATATTCCAAAATATGATTTTGTGCAGTGTTAGGGAAAGGTATCTCATACATTGGTTCTAGGGTGGCCAATGTTGTTTTAACTTCTATTTTCTTCTCAGGTTCAGGTGGTGGATCAAACTTGACCAAACCTTCTTTTGGATCTTCGATGTGTTCTGTAAAAGCTTTAACAACTTGCAACACAATATCTGAATCTAAATAAAGCTCTTTAGATAATTCATTAACATGGCCCTTTTTATTATAGTCATGAATACATTCATGATCTATTTATGTGCCTCCTTCACTTCCTAGACCAAAATTCCATGAAACTCTATGATCGCGAATTCTATTAAGTAAAGCCCAAGCTTTAGTTATAGGTAAATCCATAAAATCTCCTCTCGCGCAAGAGTCTGGTTCAATTTTATTAGGTTCAATTAAACCGCCATAAAAGATATGCAATAAATACCATTCAGGTAAATCATGATGAGGACATTGTCTAAGTAAATCTTTAAATCTTATATAAGCTCTTACTAGTCCTTCATTGGGACGGTTCCTCCAAGTCATTATAAGACGCCTGATTCCAAATGATTTTGATAATGGGTAATATTTAGATAAGAATTTGCAAGCTAAATCATCCCAAGTAGTAGTGGCTTCTGAGGGTAGAGATCTATACCATGAGAGAGAGCTGTACTTGTCAAAGTTTGACTAAAAAGTTTAACACTTACCTCATCGGCGGTATACCCCGTTAATTGGAACATATATCTTTGAAACATGCAATATGCTCATATGGATCAGGATCTTCTTCATATCCAGTAAATTATTTCTTGTGTAAAATACCAAATAGTAGAGGATTTACTTCAAACCCCCTTGTATTCTCGTTGGAGTTGTCTCTTTTATAAATATCATAGGTCTTCCCAAAATGTATGAGTGGATTAGCATTAGTCATATGCTCAAACTCCATCATATTGGTGGAAACCTATAACTCAAAACAAAACTTAACAAAACTAAACTAAATAAACTAAAACTATAAGACATACAACGCTTAGCTCCCCGCCAACGGCGCTAAAAAATTGCTTGATGACTGCAAGTGCACAGATCGGATGTAGCTAGTTTAGAAATAAAGATATCGATCCCACAGGGGGCAGGATCTAAAGTCTAGAAATTCTTGAAATAAATACTGAAACTAGAAATGCTAAATAAAGTTCTAAGTGACAAGATAAAATGCGAGTGATGTGTAAAAAGGTGTTTTTGGGTTTTTGGTATAAGAGAACAATGCATAAAGTAAATAAAACTGAATACAGAAAATAAGTATCGTGTATGTAAAAGAGATTTGAAACTTCAGTGGGAAAAAGCGTTCTCAAGGATTGGCGGATACACCACTAGCATTATAAAGGGCTAAGGTAAAGATTATTATCATGAACATTATCAACTATGTATGTGTAGGAGGAACTACGTATTTGGACAAAGAGGCAGCAACTACTGCTCAAATCATCCTCATAACCGTAGCAGACAGCAAGCAACATCAATTGAATTACTGCGCTATTAAGGGACATAATCCCGCATGACGTATCCCATGGCATGGATACTGTTTTGTGAGTTTCCTCGATTCCCAAGTTGATACATAAGGGGTGCCAACAGCTTTATAGTCACTGTAAGTGCTAACATCCCTCTGTCTATGTAAAACCGCGGTTCTGAAAAGACCGTGGCTTCTATGTGACATGCCAATCCCTGGATCGGTTCATTGGCCCATAATAGAATAAGATGAATAACATAGAAAAATATCCGTGTATCATAAATAACGAAGATCCAGAGTACCATTATTACAATAAAAGCCTAGCTCAAGGCTAGCTCAAATTATTCAGGTAGCAACATAAATAAAGTAAATCCTCCATTCTTCAAATTGCCCACAAGTGAACAAGTGCCGAGTGGAGTACCGTGGCCTATATCGATTACTCAGAATCGGAATATCCTGCAACATGAAACGTAGCAGCCCCGAAGGGTCAATACATGGAATGTATGGCAAGTAGAGCTATTAAAGGAGACAATAGTGCTAACACCTACATGCATATCTGGCAATTGGAGCTGTGTCTGGCTTGCTTTTGCAAATACCTTTGTCCTACTTTCTTAAACAGTTTTTGATTTTATTTGAAAAGATCCCAATTAAGTTAACCCAACAATATTAAAGTAATTATGAAATTAGAATGAGCGAGAAACATGTCATGGAATCAATATCAAGCAACTCAGATGTCCATAACCGGGGACACGGCTAATCGATCAGATTATACACCCTGCAGGGGTTAGTACACTTTACCCATGTGACTTGGCCAGCCCAGCTCGTACCATCACTCTCATTTTGGGTGATGATAGGGAGAAGTCCAAGAAGAGACTGTTCGGGAAGTAGCTTCCCAATCCCGACGCGCACCGGTCCAACCTACCAAAATTCTACATCTCTGGATACACGGGTTCGAGTTACCACAACCTACTAAGTCCAAGCAACCGCCCATTCCATTATTGGCACATGGTTGTACACGTAAGCTACAGAATAAAGAAAACAATCATTTTCTCTTGATACCTGGGTGCCTTTCCGCAATGAAACCACCAAAATTTATCAATCCCATCACACCCAGGAGATTCATTGATTAAGTTGTTTTAGTTTTCGCAAACCAACACATTTATAAACAACTTTCAGTGATGTAACCCAGCCCTCGTTCATCATAGCATGGCTAAGCACATCTACCAACGATGGTTCATCTACAAGGAAAGCCCTACCACTTAATAGGACATAGCATAACGATAGTATCATCCTACACATGCATCTACAAAATACACGACAATGCATTGAAAATAGTAGGACAATATCATGAACAAAATAGCATCTACTTGCCTTGGTTGCAGCGGTCGGAAGAACAATCCACACACGAGCAAGCGTTGCACTCGTCACAATCTACACGATACAATTGCAATCATAAACAAACAATACACAAGCATATGCAACAAAGATGATGCATGAATGCATGCACGACAAGTGGATTGATGCTACAACAGCACCACATAATCCTATTCAGTAAAGCTATGGATTGCATGCATGGAAAATAGTTTTAGCGCAAGGAAACTATTAAGCAAAATATAATGCTCAAAACTAGAGCTAGAACCCAAATAATTCACTACCGGTAGTATACTATTTGTAAAATCTTGGGAAAAATCTACTGTATAGGCATTGATATTTAGGAACGGTACCAACTGGAATTACTCAAAAAGGTATTATAAAACTCCCTGAATAATTAAAACACTGCAGAAAGCCACTAGATAGTTTCTACAGAAGTTTTTACTGTAAGCCTATCCTTTTAATTCACTTTGAGATTCCCCTTGTTCTACTGACTCCAGGGACATAACATATGCAATTTTTGGAGTTATAGATCTTTTTCTACGAATTAATTACCCCAAAAAGGCCATTAACTCATTTAATTAATCTGGACAAAATCTTGCTGCAAAAGTGTGAAACAATGGTACAGCAAGATTCTACACGACCTACTGAATCTACATATATTTTATTTGCAATTTTTGGCCCAGTAGATTAATTACTACGCAATTTACAAGATTCTACAAATTTCTGCCAAATAAATCAATTAGGGAAATTACCCAGTCAACCTTGACTGTTGACTGGCCCACGTGGCGGTTGGCGCTGATTGATTGACCAGTCAGCGCCTGCTGACGGTCAACAACCGATCTGGGCCGTTCCTTGATCGTGCTGAGGAGGTGCTGAGCGGCGGGCTTACCGTGGCGGCTCGGCGGGACGTGATCCCGGCCAATGGTGGCGGCGCTGAGGTGTCGGCGCTGGCGAGCGAAATCCGTCGGGCGATGGCGGCGGCGTCGGGCGGACGTGGGGCGGCGGGGCGGCGTCAGCGTGAGGAGAGGCGGCGGTCAGCGGCGTGGTCAGAGAGGAGAGCGGGCGAGATGGCGTGCCGGCGAGGAGGCGCGGCGTGGTGGGGCGGCGCAGCGGTCTGCGGGCGCGATGGGGCGAGGGTCGCGGGCAGGCTAGGCGGGGAGGCGGGCGGCGGTCAGCGAGTCACGGGAGTCCGGTCGCGCGGCGATACGCCGACAGTGGTCCCACCTGTCGGTGGCTGGCGGCTGCGCGGGCGGATGAGCCGCTGGGCGGGCGGCTGCTTGCAGGCATCGCTGGCCTACGCCAGCTTGGCGCTGACAGGCAGCTCTACGCCTTTTTGATCTTTTCTTTTCCAATTTCCTATTAGCAAAAACTCCGTAACTTTTTCATACGAGCTCCAATCGAACGATTCTTGTTTCTAAATTTTTCTAAAATCCAGGGGATCAATCTAGGGTCAAGTGGTGAGTGAAACCACTAGTCTACAAGGGTGGGAAACACAAATCCTAGTAGACCCTCCCGCAGGAGCATTTTGGTAATATAAAATAGGGTTTTGAAAATAGCGTTTTGCCGAATCATTTCAATCGAAGGTTTTGCATGGAAGAAAATGATGCAATGATATGAATGATATGCAAAACCAAATCTAAAATTTGGGATGTGACAAGACTAACCCCCTTAAGATGAATCTCGTCCCCGAGATTCAAAAGGCTAGCAAATAGGTGTGGGTAGTCCTCTCGGATGTCATCCTCACGCTCCCAAGTGGCTTCCTCTTCGGTGTGGTGGCTCCACTGCACCTCGCAAAACCTGATCGTCTTGGTACGGGTAATCCTCTCCGCTGTCTCCAGAATCTTGACCGGCTTCTCCTCATAGGTCAAGTCATTCTCAAGCTGAACCTCCTCTAGTGGCACAGTGTCTCTCAACGGTGTATCCACCATATCCGGATGGCACTTCTTCAGCTGGGACATGTGGAACACATTGTGAACAGTGGATAGAGCCTCTGGCAACTCCAATTGGTAAGCAACTTCTCCTTTGCGTGCTAAGACCCGATATGGTCCAATAAACCGAGGTGCCAGCTTACCCTTGATTCCAAATCTCTTGATACCACGAAGTGGCGACACTCTGAGGTATGCTCTATCACCTATCTCATACACCACTTCCTTGCGCTTGGCGTCGGCGTAGCTCTTCTGCCTTGATTGTGCTACCTTCAGCCTGTCCCTAATCAAGGCGACCTTCTCCTCAGCATCCTTGATCAAATCAGGTCCAAACAACTGACGTTCTCCTACTCCATCCCATAGCAATGGTGTCCGGCACCGTTTCCCATACAGTAAATCAAACGGTGACGTCTTGATGCTGGTTTGATAGCTGTTATTGTAGGAAAACTCAGCATACGGCAAATTCTCATCCCAACTAGAACCATGAGCCAACGCGCAAGCTCTCAGCATGTCTTCCAAAATCTGATTCACCCTCTCGGTCTGTCCATCAGTCTGTGGGTGAAACGCTGTGCTAAACTCCAATCTAGTCCCAAGCGACTCGTGCAACTGGCGCCAGAAGTGTGAGGTAAATTGGGTGCCTCTATCAGATACTATACTCTTGGGAACTCCATGTAGGCACACAATCCTGTCCATGTAAATCTTGGCCAACTTTGCACTCGTATAGGTCGTCTTTACCGGTATAAAGTGGGCTACCTTGGTCAAATGGTCGACCACTACCCAAATGGAGTCATATCCTGACCTGGTCCTGGGCAATCCTGTGATAAAATCCATTCCCACTCTATCCCACTTCCAATCTGGCACGGGCAACGGCTGTAGCAGTCCTGCTAGCTTTTGGTGTTCCGCCTTCACTCGGCTACACACATCACATAGGGCAATATGCTTGGCGATGTCTCCCTTCATGTTGTTCCACCAAAATATGCTCTTCAAATCCATATACATCTTTGTGTTGCCCTGATGTATGGAGTATGGCGAGTTATGAGCCTCCTGCAGAATCAACTCCCTTATCTCCGGGTCGCTGGGCACACACAAACGATCTCCATACCACAAGGTACCATGCTCATCCTCGCGAATATCCTTTTCACGATTTTCCTTCATCTTTTCCTTTATCTCTTCAATCTCTTTGTCTCCCACTTGAGCCTTCCTGATTCTGTCCTGTAGCGTTGGTTGGACTTCCATTGCCGCCAAATATCCTTCAGATACTACCTCCAGTCTAAGGTCCTTGAATTGCTTGCACAAATCCTCGGGCAATTCCCCAACTGTCAGTCCATTGGCGTAAACCTTTCGGCTCAGAGCATCTTCTACTACATTGGCCTTTCCTGGGTGGTATTGCAGATTCATATCATAGTCCCTGATAAGTTCCAACCATCTCCTTTGCCTCATATTCAGTTCATACGGGTAAATATGTACTTCAGGCTCTTGTGGTCGGTGTACACATCACAGTGTTTCCCCATCAAGTAGTGCCTCCATACCTTGAGAGCATGAACCACTGACGCTAACTCCAAGTCGTGTGTGGGGTAATTCCATTCATGGTGTTTAAGTTGTCGCGAGGCGTATGACACCACTCTTCCATCTTGCATCAGCACACTGCCAAGTCCCTGTCGAGAAGCATCACAGTACACTTGGAAATCCTTCTGAAGATCTGGTAAACACAGAACAGGCGCGGTCACTAGTCGACGTTTCAGTTCCTGAAAGCTGGCTTCACATCATCCATTCAAACTTCCTCTCCTTCTTCAGAAGTTCAGTCATCGGCTTAGCAATCTTGGAGAAGTTTTCAATGAACCTCCTGTAATATCCAGCAAGTCCCAAAAAGCTTCGTATCTCTCCCGCATTCTTGGGTGCTTCCCACTCGATTCTGCGATCACTTTGCTTGGATCAAATGACTCCTTCTCCGACACCACGTGTCCAAGAAATCAACAGTGTTAAGCCAGAATTCACATTTGCTGAATTTGGCATACTTGTTCCCTCGACTTCTCCATAATCGATGTGAATGTTTCTCATGCTCAGCATCATCCTTGGAATATATCGGATGTCATCAATAAACACCACCACGAACTTGTCCAAGTACTCCATAAATACCTTGTTCATCATGGTCATGAAATATGCGGGGCATTCGTTAGTCAAAAGACATAACTATACTCATATAATCCATACCTAGTAGTGAAAGCGGTCTTTGGTATGTCTTCCTCCGGATCTTCAATTGGAAGTAGCCTGATCGAGATCAATCTTGCTAAACACCTTTTCTCCTTCAGTTGATCAAACAAATCATTTATGTTCGGCGGAGGTACTTGTTCTTGATGGTTACTTCATTAGCGGCGATAGTCCACCACTAATCTCTTGCTGTCTTTCTTCTCCACAAAGCAGAACGAGTGCACCCCATATTGACGAACCAGGCTGAATGAATCCCTTGTCCAACTGCTCCTTCAGCTGTTTCTTCAATTCCTTCAGCTCATCCCCATCCATCGTATATGGTCTCTTTGCTATCGGTCCTGTTCCCGGCATCAGTTCGATGAGAAACTCCACTTCCTGTCGGTGGCATTCACGGCAGCTCTTAGGAACGTCGTCGGGTAATCCTTAATCATAGGCGGCAGTATCCATACTAACCCCTTAAGATAATTCAACTTGCACCTTCCGGTCGCCTGCCGCTTGAATCTAGTTCTCTTACCATCAGGGGTTTTGAGTGAAACAGCTCGCTGTGCACAATCTATGTGTCCCCCATGCATAGACATCCAATCCATACCCAGAATAACATCTAACCCTTGTGATTCCAATACTACCAGATGTGCAATGAAGTTGTGTGTTCCAATCCTCACAGTTAAGTCGCGGCATCCCGCACTAGCCATCATATCTCCTCCAGGTGAACTAACTCTAATAGACTCTTTCATAGACTCAGTAGGTAGCTTATACTTATCCACAAATGCCCTTGATATGAATGAATGCGATGCGCCAATATCAAAAAGTATAAGTGCAGGGTGAGTGTTGATTGGGAACTTACCAATCACAAGGTCAGGCTCATCTGGGATCTCCTCCACATTCATGTGGTTCCTTTGTGTATACAGTTGTTGGTTGGCTTCAGTCCCTTCCTCTCCGGACAGTTGTCAGCATAATGTCCCTTCTGACCACACTTGAAGCATGTCACCTCACTCAGATCCTTCTTCACAAAGCTGCGATCACGGTTGCGGTCATGTCCACCGTGTCCTCCAGAATGGTGAGAGTGTCCTCCCTTGTGGCTGTGGTGGCTGCTCTTGTGGTTGTCATGGCAATGTCCATCGCCTCCATGGTGGTGGCGGTCATGGCTCCCATGGTCACTCCCTCCATGCTTGGAGTACCCATCATAAGAAGTGCGTGTCTTGTGGTGAGAACCAGAGTGGTGATTGTTGCTCTTCCTCTTGCGTTTCTCCACCTGCTTGTGCTTCCCTTCCAAGATCCTGGCCTTGTCCATAAGCTCCTGGAAAGTGGGGCAATAAACCACCAGTAGCTGCACTGAAAGCTCATCACTGAGGCCATCCAGGAATCTCTCCCTCCTTTTTGCATCAGTGTCAACATCCTCAGGTGCATAACGGGACAGGTTGTTGAACTCCTCAATGTACTCAGCCACGGTGCGATTGGTTTGGTGCAAGTTGCGGAACTCCTTCCTCTTCCAGGCTCAGAACTCCTGAAGACACGTGGTTGGTCCTAAAACCTTCCTCAAACATTGCCCAAGTTACAGTGTCCAGCGGGTGGGTGATCTGAAAAGTGTCCCACCAAGCGGCTGGTCCCTCCGATGGTGGCGGCAAACCTCACCTTCTCAGCATCAGTGAATCCAATAGTTACCAGATCCTTGTTGACTGAACGCAACCAGTCGAGAGCAACCATTGGCTCCGTTGTAGTAGAGAACTTAGCTGGCCTTAGCCTCAGAAATCTGGTCAGAGCATCTCCCGGAGGCTGGTTGTTCCCATTGTTGTTGTTGTTTACGAGCTTCCATGAGCGGGTCATAACTTGGGTCAGCTGTGCTGGCTGCCATGAGCTGCTCCAACTCGTGGGTTGGCCAGGGGAGGCATCTGCGGTTCAGCACAGTAAGCTTAGAAAGAATCAACTACGATAATAGGATTCTACCCATGCATTATGATCAATCAACAACAAACAATAGCGAGACAATCTCAAGCAAGCAACACATCAACAAACAAGTGATCCAGCAACATCCGGGGTTATCCTAGCGGTATATACCTACTGAAATAGTTTTACAAGAGTTGGCAATGGTTAACTAAACAGTTGATCAACTAAGCAACAAAAACGACAATCACGGAACAGTCCAGTAGCGTTCACGAATTTTTCTACGACTTAGACTAAATCAAAATTATGCTAATTTTTTTCATACAGTACAGAGAGTTCGAACCAGCCCTATTTTTTCAGATTTTCCCAGATACCATAAAAATATGAAAAATCATACGATCTGCTGTATCAGCGAGAAAACTTCAGCGAAAATAACACAAATATTAACCAAACTTGCCATAACTCTTTCATAAAATTCACACAAATAATTCCTGGGATATTGGTGAAAGGGTTTAGCAGCATAGTAAATCAAAATTTTCTCTGAGCGAACAGAGGAAAGCCAGATCTAATCTAGGAGATGCAAACAACGAGAGAGATTGGATTAGATCTTCATACCCTTGAAGATTACATACGGTATATTCGTTAAATCCGGAGCGTGGGTGATGTGAGTGGTACTCGCTTCTCCTCCTCGCGATCCGATCCGATCTAGAACCACAAGTGGCGGTGCCTCCGTGAGAGATACTGCACGTCTTGCACCTCGGCGTCTCCTCCTTCTCGGACCAGCAAGTATGGTGGAGATAGATTGGATCTCTGACCTGACAGCGTGGTGTATATGGTGGAGAATTTACCTTGTGAGCCGCTTGCCTACAAACAATGGAGGGAGAGAGGAAGGGCAGCGGGGGCAAGCTGAGGTTTGGAGGAAGGTGTAAGGGGAGTGTGAGAGGCGCACCAGCCCTCTATATATATGAAAGTGCGGCCAGCCCTAACCTCTCCTCCAAGCCTATCTCTAGTTTAAACAATTTAAACTCTCATATCTAGAAATCCTATCTTATCTTATCTCTAGTTTAAGCATTTAAACTCTCTGGGATCGGCTGGGCCCTATGGGGCCTTGTGCCCCCAATCTGCCAGACACTCCCTCATAGGCCCATGCCCCTCAGGAAGGTGGGACCACGTTGGCCCCCTTCCGGAAGGTTCTAAGCTTGGTACAATACCAATCGATTAACACGGAACTATTCCGAACTCCAAAAACTGCCTTTGCCTTATATGAATATTATTCTCCGGACCATTCCGGAACCTCTCGTGATATCCCGGATCCCATCCGATACTCCGAACAAAAAATTCATAAACCAATTATCCAATCTATCCTAGCGTCGAGACACGTTAAGTGTGTGACCCTGAGTTAGAATATCTGGAACATGATCTTCTATCAATAATCAACAGAAAGTGCAGGCACTTATATTGACTCCACACATTCCTTGATGATCATATCGGATGAACCGCGATGCCGAGATTCAATCAATCCCATATATATATTCCCCGCCGTCTCGCGATATTTTACTTGCGAGATTGATCGTCGGTATCGTCATACCTAGTTCAATCTCGTTCACGACAAATACTTTACTAGTTAAAGTAATCCGATATCACTTTGTGATCAACTCCTTAACCACATGGCAGCGGTGTTGATACTCGATTACCGAGTGGGCCCAGTATATCTCTCTGACTTGGGAGGACAAATCCCATCTCGATACATACAATGCAGATACTTTCGATCACACAGAGACACCTTTATGATCACCCTCTCATAGGATGACATTTGATGACCTCAGCTTTCTTAGATGCAAGGAGTTGTATTATCTCATAGTGCAAGAATACAATATTTGACATAAGAAAAACTTACATAAAAGGCGAACACGATGACCACGATCTAATTGGCTTAGTTTGGGTCTATCCACCACATCATTCTCTGGTGATATGATCTCATTATCAATTGACAACTCATGTCTATGGTTGAAACCTTAACCATCATTGATCAATAGGCTAGTCCATAGGCGTACTAGGGATACGGTGTTGTTCAAACCACACAAGTATTAAAGTTTCCGTAATACAATTCTAGCATGGAATATAAACTTTATCATGAACAAGAATTATAATAATAACATCTTTATTATTGCCTCTAGGGCATAATTCCAACGAAGTCTCCCACTTGCACTAGAGTCAATAATCTAGTTTACATTTGGCAACAATCTTACACCCATAGCAGAGGTCTTGATCATATTTTACTGCGTGGAAGAGGTTTAGTCAATGGATCTGCGACATTTGGTCTGTATGTACTTTGCTGATCTTGAGATCTCCATACGCTATATAATCTCGGATTATATGAAACTTGCAGTTGATATGCTTGGTCTTTGGATGATATCTTGGTTCCTTAAGCGAGTGCTATGGGCGCATGGTGTTGTCACACAATATCTCGGTGGGTCCAATGCACTTGGAACCACGCCAAGCTCGATGATGAAGTTTGATCCAAACTCCCTTCATGGCAGCTTACGCAACAGCAACCATGTATTCCGCTTCTCTTGTAGATCCGGCGTACGCTTTGCTTGCAGCTTCTCGACTCCAGCTCCTCCATTCAAAATATACACGTATCACATGCGAGTTGCGCATCATCCTTGTCGATTGGCGAAACTTGTCGGCGTAACCTTTTCTGACACTGTTCATCACCCAATAGACTAAGAACATTTCTTTAGTCCTATTTGGTACCTTAGGATGTTCTTTACGGCTGTCGATGTTCACTCTGGATCACTTTGATATCTGCTCGTCAAACTAAGAGCATTGGACACATCCGGTCTAGTACACAGCATGGCATATATGATAGAACCTATGGCCGAGGCATAAAACACTTTGCTCATAGCTTCCCTATCATTTACCGTAGCTGGACATTGAGCCTTGCTCAATATCTTACGACAACATGCTTTGAACCTTTTAATGCCTTATCCATTCTGAACCTTTTGAACTTTGTCTAGAGTATGTACTGCGGCTTAAAGCTATCGAGCGTCTTTGTCTATCTCTATAGATTTTGATGCCCAATATATAAGCAACTTCACCTAGGTCTTTCATTGAAAAACACTTGTTCAAATAACTCTTCACATCGTTAAGCATGTTGATGTCATTTCCAATAATCAATATGTCATCCACATATATTACCGAAGCGTCACGAGCTCCCACTCACTTTCTTGTAGATGCAAGCTTAGTAGCAATTTGGAACAAATCCAAAGCTCTTGATCACTTGATCAAAATGAAGGTTCAACTCCGGATGCTTGCTTGATCCATCGATGGGCAGCTGAAGTTTGCATACTTTATCGGCATCCTTGGGATCGACAAAACCTTGAGGTTGCATCATATACAACTCTTCATCAATGTTGCCATTGAGGAGCGATCTTGACATCCATCGCCATATTTCACTAATCATGAAAGCAGCAATTGCTAATAAAATCCGAATGGACTTAAACATCGCTCACGAGAGAAAGTCTCGCCGTAGTAAACACCTTGAACTTGTCGAAAACCTTTAGCAACAAGCCGTCACTTTATAGGCGGTAACATTTCCATCCGCGTCCGTTTTCTTCTTGAAGATCCATTTGCACTCAACGGCCTTTAGGTGCTAGGAGGGTCCACCAAAGTCCATACTTGGTTTCGCTCATGGATCCCAATTCGGATTTCATGGCTTCTAGCCATTTCTCGGTCTGGGCTCATCGCCGCTTCCTCATAGTTGATTACGTAGGTTATTTGTCTTCTACTAACAAGGCAGTCAAGACAGAGATTCTTAGTACCCACTCGGGGAGGGCAGCCTGACCTTAATAGACCTCACGGCGTTCGATGGCGACATCGTCCGAACTTCATGATCCTTGTCA
Source organism: Avena insularis (assembly GCA_023614405.1). Lineage (NCBI taxonomy): Eukaryota > Viridiplantae > Streptophyta > Magnoliopsida > Poales > Poaceae > Avena > Avena insularis. The sequence goes on from JAJUPC010000802.1 coordinate 25,223, forward strand.
TTAGCTTCCTCTATTGTTGAATGCGGCTGACGCCTGGAACAATTTCAGGTGCTGCGCTTCTCTCCAATTCAAGAGAAGGTTCAATAACCTCGTCTGGCTCTACTTTCCTCCCACTCACTTCTTTGAGAAAACTCCTTCTCAAGAAAGGAACCGTTCTTCGACAAACACTTTTGCCTTCGGTTACGTGATAGAAGGTATACCCAATAGTTTCCTTAGGGTATCCTATGAAGGCGCATTTCTCCGCTTTGGGTTCGAGCTTGTCGGCATCAACTGGCAACGTCTTGGCGTGGCTTAAATCATCCCAAACTTTAAGCGACAACAGGTTTAGCACCAAACCCGCAGTTCATACGGTGTCATCTCAGCAGTTTAGATGGAGCCTATTTAAAGTGAATGCAGCGGTTTCTAATGCATAACCCCCAAAATGATAACGGCAAATCGGTAAGAGACATCATCGATTGGACCATATCTAATAGGGTTCGATTCCACGTTCGGACACACCATTGCTTGTTGTTAGGGTGTTAAGATGGCGTGGAGTTGTGACGATTCCACTTGCTTTGAGATGCGTGAAAATCATAGCAAATATTACGCCCCCACGATCGGATCGTAGAAACTTAATCTTTACATTACGATGGTTCTCCACTTCATTCTGAAATTCTTTGAACTTTTCAAGCGTTTGGTTATGTTTCATTAAATAGATATACCCATATCTACTTAAGTCATCGGTAAAGTGAGAAAATAGCGATATCCACAGCAGCGTCGAAACACTCGCCGGTCCGCATACATCGGTATGTATGATTTCCAACAAGTCCGTTGCTCGCTCCATCATCTGAGAAGCGAGTTTTGATCGCTTTATCTTGCCCATGAGGCATGGTTACGCATGTGTCAAATGATTCAAAATCAAGAGACTCCAAAGTCCATCGAATGGAGTTTCTTCGTAAACTTTACACCAATATGACCTGAGCAGCGGTGCCACAAATAAGTAGTATTATCACTATCTACTTTGCATCTCTTAGCCTCAATGTTATGGATGTATGTTTCATCCCTTCCGAGATTTAGAAGAAATAAACCATTCACAAGAGGTGCATGACCATAAAGATGTTACTCCATATAAATAGAACAACCATTATTCTCGATTTAAATGAATAACGATCTTGCAATAAACCACGATCTAGAAATAATGTTCATGCTCAGCGCAGGCACATAATAACATTTATTAAGGTTTAAAACTAATCCCGAAGGTAAAACTAAGGAGAAGCGTGCGGCCATCATCAACTCTTGATGCATTGCTTAGCAGCGCGTCACCTCATCCCTCATAATGCCGCCGTCTATTCCGTAGCTCCTGTTTGAGTTACAAATATTATGTAACCGAACCCGATTATCAAATACCCAGGCACTTCTGAGGCTAGTAAAGGAAAACATCAATAACATGTATATCAAATATACCTTTGATGGTGCAGCCTTCTTATCCGCTAAGTACTTCGGACATTTCTTCCATTGACCCTTGTCCTTGCAATAGAAGCCTTTCGATGTCCGGCTTGGGACGGACTTGAGCTTCTTCTCGGCGGGAACAGCGCTTGCCGCCGCCTTTCTTGAAGAGCTTCACCTTTACCTTTCTTAAAGGAGGGCTTGTTGACCATCAACACATGATTATCCTTCTTGATGTCCACCTCCGCGACCTTGACTTGCGAAGAGCTCATTGATCGTGTCGATGGAACCAATCTGATTGTGAGTCACTACAAAACTTTTTGTAGCTAGGAGGAGTGATTGCAGAACCTTGTCAATCTTAGGCTCTCACGGAATCTTGCGATCCGGTTGCTCAAAGGCGTTGAGTGTATCCCGACATCTTAATGGCGTGCTCACTAGGAACTCCTTCCTCCATCTTGCATTAAAGAACTTCTCGGAGATCTCCATATCTCGAGCGGGCACGAGTGCGAAACATGGTTTCATCTCCTCAAGAATCTCAAAAGGTCAGGATAGTTTTCAAAAGCGATTTTGAAGTTCGGTTCCATAGCAAACAACATGGTGCTCTTAATCACACCATAATCATCTTTCTTGTTGATGAAGCGGCTTTCTCATCGGCCGGCGCAATTGCTGGCGGGGGTTACCTAGCAGCTTTCTCAAGGACATAGTCCTTTTGTCGCCAGACAGAGGAATGATTCTTAGATTGCGGAACCAGTTGGTGAAGTTAGACCCATTGTTTCTAAAGCTTTTCTTTCTCGTAAAAGCGTTGAAGTTGAAGTTGGACTTGGCCATGTGATCTCTGGTATTTGCAAGTACAATTCAGACTATGTTCATGATAAATAGTTCAACAATCAAATTACTAGATGAACTCCCACTAAATTCAACATCCCTCAAGTTGCTTAGTAGACACGATCCAAATTCACCACACCTAATCCGATCATCACGAGAAGAGATGTGGTTTCAATGGTGGACAACGAAGTGTCGATCCATATCATTCATATGACTCATGCTTAACCTTTCGGTTCTTGTGTTTGAGGCCATGTCTATACATGCTCATTCGTCCAAGTTAGACCAAGAAATATTTCAGCGTGTACCGTGAAAACGGCGGCTTGCACCCGTTGTATGTGGCGTAGAGTCTATAGCACCGATCATCACGTGATGGCTTGGACCGACCGAACTTTATGCAACAGTGCATACTTACAGGGAGAACACAGTTTTTATCTTGATCTTTAAGTGAGAATCATCTTATAATGCTACCGTCGCGATCTAAGCATAATAAGATACATAAAGGATAAACATCACATGCATATAACTTTATGTGACATGGTATAGCCAATCTTGGCATGATGATCTCCATCTTGTAATGCGTTAAAGCATGATCTCATCACTCCTGCCATGATTTCCTCCACCACGAATAGCAACTACAACTATTGCTAACTTCTTAGCGATAAAAGTAAAGCTATTACATGGCGTGTATAAAGAAGTTGACTTCGCAGGTAAACATTTTTAATTATAAAGACAACCATATGGCTCACTTGCCCGATTTGTGTACTCATCGACATGCAAGTACAGTTGAAACATTACAAAAACATGATCATCGCATACAATATACATCATCTTGGGCCATACCATATCACGAAGAAAACACTCCTGCAAAAACAAGTTAGGCGCCTCTGCTTTGTTGTTGCATGTTTCACGTTAAGCTTATGGGAGTAAATGCTAAACGATTCTTACCTACGGAAAGCCTAGCGGTGATATTATGGTTGCCAAACTCCGGTGTTAATCCCACTGACAACTATAGTGAGAAAGCCTGGCGTATCCACGGCCCGCATGTGTGGTACAAGCCACCGTCAAGTGCGGAGCGGTCTCATGACGGCGTCGCGTGAGTTGGCTGGACACAGCTTCAATCTACACTATCCGATGTCGCAAGAAGAACACCAAACAAGAGGCTTGCAACGAAAACATCGGCGCCGCCAACAACCATGTTGCGTTCTACTCGTGAATCACATCTACGCATAGATCTAGCTCGATACCCTTTGAAAGGTTTAGCGGACATAGTAAATCAAAAATTTTCTCTGAGGCGAGCGAGCGGAGAGGAAGCCAAGATCTAATCTGGGGAGATGCAAAACAACGAGGAGATTGGATTAGATCTTCATACCCTTGAAGATTACTTTAGGCCGGAGCACGATTAAATCCGGAATGTGGGTGATGTGATGCGTACTCCTTCTCCTCCTAGCGATCCGATCCGATCTAGCACCACAAGTGGCGGTGCCTCGTCAGAGATGCACCGCGTCGGCACCTCGGCGTCTCCTCCTTTCTCCGGACCAGCAAGTATGGTGGAGATGGGTGGATCTGTGCCGCACGGGCGTGGTGTATGGTGGAGAATTTACGCATGGGAAGCCGCCTACAAGCAGGTCGGGGAGGGAGAGAGGAAGGCGGCCGGGGCAAGCTGGGCGGTTTGGAGGAAGGTGTAAAGGGGGGAGTGTGAGAGGCGCACCAGCCCTCTATATAGAGAAGTGCGGCCAGCCCTAACCTTTTCCTCCAAGCTTATCTCTGATTTAAACAATTTAAACTCTCACTTATCTAGAAATCCCCTATCTTATCTTATCTCTAGTTTAACTGATTTAAACTCTCTAGGATCGGCTGGGCCCTATGGGGCCTTGTGCCTTTACCCTATTTAATCACGGCCAGAGACACTCCTCATAGGCCCATGCCCCCCTCCGGAAGGTGGGACCACATTGGCCCCTTCCGGAAGGTTCTAAGCTTAGGTACAATACCCGATTAACACGGAACTATTCGAACTCCAAAACTGCTTTACACCTTATATGAATCTTATTCTCCGGACCATTAGGAACCTCTCGTGATATCCCGGATCCATCGAGACTCCGAACAAAATTCATAAACCAATTATCCAATCTATCCTGGCGTCGAGACACACGTTAAGTGTGTGACCTGTGAGTTCGAGAATATCAGACATGATCTTCTATCAATAATCAACTTGCGGAAATTACAGGCATTGCCTGTGACTCCCACACATTCGCCGATGATCACTATCGGATGAACCACGATGCCAGGATTCAATCAATCCCATATATATATTCCCGTCTGCGATATTGTTTACTTGCCGAAGATTGATCGACCGGTATCATCACTACTCTAGATTTCAATCTCTCGTTCCTGACGACCAAGTACTTTACTTTCGAATTCCGTAATCCGATATCACTTTGCTGATCAACTCCATAACCACATGCTTGCAAGCGGTGTTGATATCGATTACCGGTGGGCCCAGTATATCTCTCCCAGGCTTGGGAGGACAAATCCCATCTCGATACATACAACCGCCGGATACTTTCCGATCACGAGAGACACCTTTATGATCACCCTCTCATAGGATAACGTTTGATGACCTCAAAGCTTTCTTCGATACCAGGGAGTTGTATTATCTCATGGTCTAAGGAATACAATATTTGACATAAGAAAAACTTACATAAAAGAGCGAACACGTTAATACGATCTAATTGCTTCGGCTTAGTTTGGGTCTATCCACCACATCATTCTCTAGTGATATGATCTCATTATCAATTGACAACTCATGTCTATGGTTGAAACCTTAACCATCATTGATCAATGAGGCTAGTCCATAGAGGCGTGCTAGGGATCGGTGTTCCACAAACCACACAAGTATTAAAGTTTCAACAATACAACTGAACCTAGCATGGAATATAAACTTTATCATGAACAAGAATTATAATATGCTTATCTTTATTATTGCCTCTAGGGGCATAATTCCAACAATTGGGTAAACAAATAAGCAACTAAACACTCTTAAACTAACAGTAATTAAGTTTTACATCGATCGAGACTAATTCCCTAACGATTTTTACCTAACAAAGGAGCTAATTGGTGAACTATCCTATTTCTTGGAAAGAAGAGGTTGCGGATGGGTCCTTGCACTCATGCGTTGGTAACCGTCCACGAACCAACCATGGTAGCCAGTGTACACCTCTCTGAGTCATCACTTGAAATCTCAAACTCCACCTCTTGGATCCTCCTCTTCTTCTTTATTCTACTGCTGCCAAGCGCAACAACTTCATCTCCTCCACCATCGCATCGTCTCCATCATCATCATCCTGCGTCCCTCTCATCATCATCATCATTCCCTTTATCATCATCTACATCATCATTGTTGCCATCATCTCCATTGTCATCATCAGAGGGAGGTGGATTCAGCATGTGCTTGGAGGCGGCAATGCGGGCTGCCATACCCTCAATAGTTTGATCCCTTTCTGGGACGGTCCCTTGCAAGCTGTTGTAGCCTTAGTGCAGTTGTTTTCCTGCAGTTCCATTAAAAGCTGAGCTATGGTTGCATCCACTGCCTACGGGGAGGGCAATTCTCGAGAACTCCCATGACTTCATGCAAGGTGTCTATCTCCTGTCCTTGGACCCACCATACCATTCTTTGGCAAGTCTGCAATCTCCTTTACCATCATCACTTTCTCAGCTAGAGCTCCATTCTCCCTTTCCATATCCTCTATATTGCCTCCGATAGAGTAAGGCGGCATATTTGTTCACAATAAGCCGGTAAGTATACAATGTTCCATCTGTCTCACGCCTCCCATAGTCACGGTAGGGTGAGTCTCTTTGGCGATGGAGTGTCAGACGAAGATATGGCCTTTGGCGAGCAGGGCCTCATGCAGAGCCAAGTTTATTCCAAGTCCCGATTCACGGTATGTCTTGGTGGCCTTTAGATCGAGATCTTTCGCCCAGGATTTGGCATTTGGCGGCATCCTAAAGATGAAAGTGGTGATCTCGCCATGCATCCTCGCCATATCCATGGGTGTACAACCTTCTTCCGCGAACTTGAACATGGGCGTTGGCATGATCCCAATGATGCTGCGAGAGCTGTCTGTTAACTTCATCTTGCAAAGGGCCTTGGTGACTCCATGGTTGCATACTCAGTCCCTAACTTCTCCCATCTATCAATTAAAAAGGAAAGTGTGAGAATAGCATATGGTAAGAATTTACGAGTGAAAGGCATAAGATGAAAAAGGCAGAGTTAATGTAGGCTTTAATAAATCTATGGCTTCCTATTATCCAAACCTAAATCCGAGGATCTCACGATCCGACACCACGGGCTCTGATACCATCTTGTAACACCACGGTTCTGAAAAGACCGTAGCTTCTATGTGGCATGCCAATCCCTGGATCGGTTCATTGGCCCACAATAGAATAAGATGAATAACATAGCAAAATGTCCAGGTGTTTCATAAATAACGAAGATCCAGTACCATTATTACAATAAAAGCTTAGCTCAAGGCTAGCTCAAATTATTCAGGAGTAGCAACATAAATAAAAGCAAATCTCCATTCTTCAAATTGCCCACAAGTGAACAAGTGCGTTAGTGGAGTACCGTGGCCTATATCGATTACTCGAGAATCGGAATATCCTACAACATGAAGCATGTAGACCCGAAGGAGTCAATACATGGAATGTATGGCAAGTAGAGCTATGATAAAGGAGACAATAGTGCTAAATCTACATGCATATTTGGCAGGAGAATTGGAGCTGTGGCTAGCTTTGCATTTACAAATACCTTTGTCCTACTTTCATAAACAGGTTTTTGATTTTCTTTGAGCAGGATCCCAATTAAGTTAACCCAACAACATTAAAGCAATTATGAAATTAGAATGAAGCGAGAAACATGTCATGCAATCAATATCAAGCCTTTCAGAGCGTCCATAACAAGGGACACGGCTAATCAGTTAGATTATACACACCACTACGGGGGTTAGTACACTTCTTACCCCATGTGACTTGGCCAAGCTCAGCTCGTACCATCACTCTCATATTGGGTGATGATAGGGAGAAGTCCAAGAAGAGACCGTTAGGAAGTAGCTCCCCATTCCAGCGGCGCACCGGTCCAACCTACCAAAATTCTACATCTCACAGATCTGTGGGTTGAGTTACCACAACCTCTGGAGGTCAACCAAGCCCATTTCATTATTAGCACTTTGTGGTTGTACCACGTGGCTACAAAATAAAAAGCCAATCATTTTCTCTTGATGCTTGGGTGCCTTTCACTTAATGATACCACCAAAAAATTATCAATCCCACATCACACCTAGGAGATTCATTGATTAAGTTGTTTTAGTTTTCACAAACTAACACATTTAGAAACAACTTTCAGTGATGTAACCCAGCCTCGTTCATCATAGCATAGCTAAGCACATCTACCAGCGGTGGTTCATCTACAAGAAAAAGCCCTACCACATAATAGGACATAGCATATAAGCGATAGTATTATCCTACATGCATCTACAAAATACCGACAATGCAACAAAATAGTAGGATAACATCATGAACAAAAGTAGCATCTACTTGCCTTGGTTGTGGCGATCGGATGAACAATCCACACCACACGAGCAAAAGCGTTGCACTTTCAAATACAATCTGCGATACAATTGCAATCATAAACAAACCATCCACAATCATATGCAAACAAAAGATGATGCAAGATGCATTATTGCATGACAAGTGGATCGATGCTACATCGACATCACATAATCTTATTTAGTATAGCTACTGTATGCATGCACTTGGAAATTATTTTAAGCGCCAAAAGGAGAAAACAAGTATGCAATTTATAATGCTCAATAATAGAGCTAGAAACAAATAATTCACCACTGCTGACATACTGTTTGTAAAATCTTGGGAAATTATTCTACTATGTAGGGAATACTAAATAGGAACAGTACCAATGGGAATTTCTCAAAAAGGATTTATATAACTCCCTGAGTAATTAAAATACTGCGGTAAGCCATTAAATAGATCACTGCCAAAATTTATTACTGTAATCCTAACTTTTTAATTCACTTTGAGATTCCCTTGTTCTACTGACTCTACAGGACATATTATTTGCAATTTTGGAGATACATAACTGTATTATATGCATTAATTATTCTAAAAGGCCATTAACTCATTTAATTAATCTGGACAAAAATCTTGCTGTAAAAGTGTAGCAAAACAATAGATGCAACCCAAAGATTCTACCTACATTTCCAACGATTCTATATATATTTTATTTGTAATTTTTGGCCCAGTGGAATTTAATGATATGAATTTTGCAAGTTTTGTCAAAAAATCTGCCAATTAATTCAATTAGAAAAATACCCAGATCAACTTTGGTATTATTATTGGCCATGTTGTACGTGGCCGGCGCTAACTTGGCCGGCTGTTGGCAGTTGACCAGATCAGGCTGCCCGCGTTGACCTGTTCATGATCTGATACTGAACCGTTGGATCAAGATCCGACCGTGGCGGGAGGCTCCTTGAAGAGGGAGGCTCACGGTAGGCGTGGCGTCGATGGCGTCGGTGACCCAGCTTTCGACGGAAGTCCAGCAGTGGTAGGCGGCGTCTGGTCAGTCAGCGTGGTGGCGGAGCTTCTTGGCATAAGCGGTGGTATTTGGGTCGGTAGCGGCGGCAGCCTTGTGACCCGGCTGGCGGCAATGTCCCTTGACACCGGCGACATCGTGGCGATGGTCTGAAGGAGGAGAAGAGGCCGAGTCGGTGGGGAATGGCCCGGCGGTCCCGAACGCAAGGAAGGCGGCGACACAGTGGTGAAAGCGGCGCTTACGAGGGGACCTGGCGGCCCAGCGCGATGAGGGAGACGGAAGCGACGCGATAGGGAGAGAGAGTGGCGGGCTAGGCTAACGTGGGGAGGGGCCACAGCAGGGAATCGGCCAGCGGATTGGCCCATTCGCGGCGAAGCAGTTCTTGAGTTCAGCGGACATGTGGCGGCGTGGCGGCAACCGGTAAATTAGGGCCACAGCCGGTGGCTACTTGACGTCTTGTTGTGGCCAGACCGGCGGCCAGCGGCTGACGGCGCTATCTGTCGCGCCTTAACTGCTCTTGTTCTTGCGCTTCGCCGTGTATTTCTTGGGCGCCTAGATTGGGCAGTAGCGGCCAGCCGGTGGCAGTACTGGTGAAATTTACTTTTTTTGTTCTTTTCCTTTTTCTTTTTAACGCCCGTTTCTTTTTTGTTCTTTTCCCTTTTCTTTTCGACAATTTTCTTTTCGTTTCTTTGTTTTTCTACTAATGTCTAGAACCATGTCAAAATTCAGATTTGCATATCCTTTTTGCTGGGCTCCGAATTGGGTGATTCAAAGTGCTTCACTGGGTTGCCGTATGAGGAACCCTCTATACTTTTCAGGCCATCCATACCTCAAAATATAAAAGTTTTTGATAGAGGCACTAGGTAAAACCAAGCGTTCAAGTGTAGGCGTCAAAATGCAAATGCAAGTGGTTTGATTTGCCAAAATCTTTTCAGAAACTGAATTTTTGCATGGATGATCCTTAATGATGCTGATGACATGAATGATATGCAGAACCAAATCTAAAAATTTGGGATGTGTGAGGCCTTGCACCGAACAAGTCCCTTTTCGGCCATTAGAGGAGAAAACTTTAAGTCCGACCCTTAAAAAACTCCCCAGCGGCTCTCATATTTCCTCGCAAAGGCGCCAACCTCACGGACAAAACTCTCCTTCACTTGAGGCAACCCGACCCTCCGCCCAACTCATGCCACCATTGCGTCGTAATCACATTTCTCCCCTCCCGGTTGAAATGGCAGCGGAGTTCCATCCGCATGCCATTTGAAGCTTCTACGCCGGTGAAACCGGCGCCAGATTCGACCCGTGACATCTCCGATGCCGTGGAAGTGGTTAGGGCAACACCGGCATTGCTCTTGGTCGGCAGCGGTGACGGCGAAACATTTCTGAGCCACCACCGAGAAGGCATCAACAGCCGGCAAGCCACCCTTGTGCGGTGTTGGAGTGCCCCAGCGTCCCCGGGCCGATCGGCGGCCAGTGCAAAAGCCCAAAAGCCATTGTCATAGTAGCGGCTGACGAGAGGAGAAGAAGAAGAGGCATGCCCAGCGGTGGCGATAGGGGTCTACTTCTACACACCAAGTCAGCGCCATCGCCGATGTCCTCATCACCCATGCCTTCTTCTCTGCGAGGCGGCCGTCACAGAATTAAGCCCTAAAAGAGGCGCTCATGAGGTGATCGACAAAATGACCCGGCGCCTGAACCGTAAAGCGCTGCTCCCGAGCTTGGGAATTGGGCTTCGATTTATTGTTGTAACATCCCAGCATTAGAGCTTAGAAATAAGCTGAACTTCGAGGATGTGTGCATTGCATTCATGCATAAGAAAATCCGAGAGAATTTTCACGCAAAACTAAGAAAACATAGAGGATCGGAGTTCCTCTTGTTACGATGGTTTAGTTTAACACATCGAGGGTGAAATCACGGAGAATTTTGACATAAACTTTTCCTGATTTTTTCTTGATTTGAGGGAAACAAATTTGACTTTAGTATGAACAATTGATATAATTCTAAGTATTTGAATTGAAAATTCCAAAACACAAACAATTCAATAAATAAGAGAATACAATTAAAGACAATAAATATTATTATTACAAACAAAAAAAGTCTTCTTGTTTTACAAATCTCAATTCATAAGATATATTACAAGAGTAATAGAAATTATAAAAGGAAAGAAAACTTAACTTTACTAAATAAGATACAAACCCTTACAAGTTTCAACTAACAAAAATAAAAATGAACTTTATTACATTAATAAAAAGAATACAATATTTAAGAATCAAATAAAGTTGTAAAAAGAAAAAAAAAGGGGAAATTTTAAACTATATCTTACGGACTTGAAGATTTTCCTCCTGTTCACTTTTGTTCCTGCACTTAATAATGAGATAAAAAGAAACAAATAAAAGAATGGGTTAGTGTTAGTTGAACTCTCGAGGTCGGCAATGTGGTGCATTCTTTGAACACATCATTGAGTTTTATCAAGGGCCAAATAGAATCTGTTCTTATCATAAAAATAAGAATGGGCCTCCCAGAGCACCATCATAGGCCTTATGGGGCAGAAGTTTCACCAAAGCTAGATAAAAGGCAAATGGTAAAACGTCATGAAAATATCTAGTTTTACTTGATCTCATTTTCAAGGAGGAGTCGAGACATAGAAACTTAGACAGGAGGGGCCACTAGACAGACAGCTCACTACCTGACACATGCAAGTGTTGTATTTGTCAACTGCCACAACAAGGACTGGATCAGATAGCTAAAAGCAGCAATAACCGTAGCACCACCGAGCACTTCACGGTTTCACCACATACGCTGCCATACACACTTCAACTTCTCAACGCTTGAGCTTAACCATGGTACCATCTCAAGAGCACAACTTTGTTCTTAGCCAATACACCAAGAACTACCTATTTAGCACCTAAAAGCAAATCCTTACAAATCAAATCCACCATATATCCAGTCTCTGGAGTTTGTTTAATAAAGCCATCCAGAGCATGGGGAAAAGAAGATTATAGAAGATATCAGCTCCGAAGTAAAAAGGACATGATCCCGAGTACAAGGAGGTGCTTATAGATGCTAAGGAAAGAAATGCTTGATAGCTACATGGCAGGGAGAAGGGAGAAAAGCAGGCCACTAGTTAACTTGATGGCTGATCAAGATCTATAGCAACAACAAAAGGGGATTATAATTTGATCAGAGTCTGACACCAAGTGAGAAAGCTATCCTAGCGAGATGAACAAATATCATCTATAAGCCCACTCAGCGAAGGCAGGTAAAATATTCAGAACTAGCCACTAGATCATGCAGCATCTGTTCTTATATTTTGCATAAGATCTAGGATTACAAGGGGAAATAAGCCATATCAAATCCCATTCCTCTGCCCTTCAACCTAAATGAGCATTTAGGAGGATTTTGGAGGAGAGAGTTCTCTCTGTTTGCATAGAGATTCTATATGCAAGCTCATCATCAGAATGACCACAAAATAGTATATGTTCTTAATTATATTCCTGGCCTCAGCGCCTTTGCATCGCATACCCAAGGAATATAGCACACTTATACCATTCATATCAAACTAGTAAAAGCCTCTGAAACCATCTTTGCACAAACCGAAGCAATCGCATGAAAGGATTTATGGGCAGGCACCAAATCCAAAAGAATTGGAGAATTGCACTCTCGGGCATAATCACTCATTCATTTTTTCCCACATCCTTAATCTAGTCGCTTTCAAACTAGAAGACATCAGTTCATCATCAAGTAAAATAATAAATCACTTTACGAGGATATTCAAGAACATCCAAGAATCATTCTATATTTTTAGAACAAAAAGTAAGCCTTGCATCAAAGATTAGGGAATACTGCGCACACCTTCACATTTTGATCTAAGAGGCGTAATGACAGCAGGATCATGTGCCTATCGTTCTTATTACCAGCCATCCTCCTTGGAGAGTACCACAACAATGAGACACAAGCCGAAGCCACAAGAAATATTCCTCGGATACAAAAGATTCAGCTGAATTCAAGCTCAAATAAAATTTTCATTTAAAATCATCTATATCCGGGTCACACACTTACCTAATCAAAAGCACATAATTCATCTGCTAATATTCCTGCTTATAGACCAAAAGGAATTAATGATTACCCAATAGCTGAACCAGATAGAGTAGTTCAACAAGTAAGTTTTAAGCATCTACATATGCTCCAACAATTAATAAGCACTACTGGAATCAAATCCAACAAATTCCTTTGCTTAATCTACAATTTTATCAAAAACATTTAGATGATCTTGTGAACATGTATAAAATACCAAATTAAATATCCAACAATAGATTACATCTAGTAACACCTAGTATAATCATTTTTATAAATCTGCAAGGTATCAGAAGTCCCATTCCATTAGCCAAAACAAAAAATTCATTGAGTCTACACAACAAAGAACTCTAGAATTAGCAAATAAACTAAATACAACTCATCTACTTTGGTTCAAAGAGTTGGAATTAATAATTATTTTATAAATATTTATAATCTGAATACTTTTGATACAGTTCAACATTCTCCACACACACATGTGTTCTGGGATCAAGAGAGATTGATTTGTTTAGTATCTAGGAAACAAACAAAGAATTATTTTCACATTTACTTATTCTATGTACATATCACTTATATAGTGAATGCAAATTAAATCATGCTTTATTAATATTAAAAGCACACTCTATTCACAAGATCAACCCAAGCATGTTCAGATAAAGTAAAAAGTAACAGCATAGATGAATGCCACACAGGATAAGTAAAAAACAAGCCTGAGTGTAGTATTGGTATCGGCTCTAGAGTATAGAGATCTTTTAGTATTGAAGTTAGACATGGCAAACTCCACCCAGCAAGCCAGCTGATTCATACCCGTGGTCCTCAGCTAGGGTGTGAAGAGGAAAGCTTGATGTGCAGCGTCGAGGATGAATTTCACGTGGGGGCCTTGCAAGGGCAGAGCGGCGCAATCTGCATTCAAGCCAAGCGTTCATAGAGCTCACAGTGAGGAAGACGGCACCATCTTCTCACCTCAAGGCACGAGGGCAATGCCAAAGGCGATCGGAGCACCACATCCGCAGCACCTTGGCGCAAACCCTAGCCATCAGAGAGAGAAAGCGGCGGCTGGGAGGGGGCTCGAGCATCAAATCAAGCTAGGGCCATTAATGTAGCATCATCCACATCGTCATTTTCACACCACGATGGCGGCCCGTGGTGGCGGGCCGACCATGATCAAGGAGCAACAGCGTGTAATGTACCAGAGGGGATCGCCTAGAGAGCGAAGGATTTGAGCAAAGGGAGAAGACGCCTTAGCGGACCGAGTGGGTTGGTTTGACCCGGCTTGGTCCACCGATCACTGTTGGTTTAAGCCCAACCATGGGTGGTCACCTTGGTGTCTGGGTCCAAGGTGTAATATCAAGAAAATAAATAAATAGAAAAATGAAATAACAATTACCAAGATAACCTCAATATAATATTAGATTGTAGAAAAAATAAATAAAAATCCTAAAAATACATATAGTGTATCAAAATGTTCACAAAAAATAATATATATCTAATAAAAATATAACTTTATTTGTTTAAAATAAATATAAAGCAAATAAATCTTAACACAATTGTATCCTAAATAAAATCTGCAGTAACATAAGGAAAATCCTAAAATAAAGAAAAATCAAATCATTTTTTTTGTGTGTAAAAAATAAATCCACTATTTTATAAAATACTAACTCCAACTCTTTTATAAATAAAATTTGAAGTAAATATTTATATACATTTAACCCTTTATGAAATTTTATAAACATAAAAATAATACTTAAAAATTAAATAAAAATCATTTTTAAGGTCTTGAACAAATATATTACACTAGAAAATATTAAATATATTATTAGAAAAGTCTTTTCATATTTTTTTAAAAATCCTTATGTCTAATACCTATATTTGTGAATTCTTTAAAAACAATTGTTAAATAAAAATAATCACAATTCTTATAAAACCTTGAGCAATTAGTGTATTTGTACTATTTCCAAAACCCTGGTAGCTTAAAATAATATAGTCAAACTTAAGTATAACTTTTAACTTCAAAAATAGTCCTTTTAAAAATCTTATTAAAAACTCTTTTAAATAAACATATGAGTATCACTCATTTATATAATATGGTGAATAATCATTATATCTTAACCACTATTGTTATAACTTTAAATTCTAACAAAACCACTAAAGATCATCTAATTATGTTTCCAGCTTTAAAATACAGATTCTTTTTCATAGCGATAGCAAAACAAATTTAATCTAATCATTCACTAAAGCATACATAAGTGAATAATTCCACACCTTAGTCAAGTACTCTATGCATAAATCTAAAACTTGGGAATAATTAAAACAAATTACATCTTAAGTTTACTTACCCTTTAAAGTTAACTCTAGTCTTAAAGCTATATAAACATCGAGGTCTAATACACCACTTATGTTTTTATAGTTAACTACTTGGTCTATTTCAATTCAAGAACCTTTATAAAGCATCTCAAGTTTAGACTATCTGGTCAGAAAGCAAGCATAAGAACATCAATCCAACATTCTATCAATCATATTCTAAAAGCTATCGAGTTGTTGTTTTTTAAACCTTGAAGGAAAATCTTTTTCTTCAAATGTTATTCTTTTGCCATACCAAACAATAATCCTCAGTAATAAATTCTTCAATTCTTAACAACTAAAACCAAGGATTCTTTATCTTAGTCACCAAGTACACAATTAAACATAATCACATTACTTTCATACTTTACCCTGTATATTTAGAATTATTATCACTTAAGTTCCTTATAAATTCTATCACAACTTATAAAAGTAAAATTGAAGATAAACCAACTCTTAAAAGAATCACCTAAATTCACTTCACTCAAAGCATTGGGAATTCACTTTTCGGAGTTTCACAAAATGCATATCATTACTTAAGCATCGCATCCTTTGATTCTTTAAACATTAGTCCTCATCGGATCAATGATGTTGATTTTCAGATCTTGGATCTTATAATATCCTCAAAGACCGTGAGTGCATAATCTTTGCATCACAAAAGGCAAGATTCACACTTGCTCAAGTGTCCTTTGATAATTTTCTACGTCAGAAAGTATTTTACAAATCGGTATTATCATCCACTGCGTTTGAAAAAAGGTCGAAACTTACTATTTTTCATAATAATATGATTATAGGTTATTTTACCATGAGGTAATATTACCACTATGAAAGTTAGGTGGTAGAAGGTTACATATTATCTAGGACTTAACAACCAATGTAATGCTTGATTGATTCTTACTTTGCCGTGTATTCACAGCGTTAACCAAGTGAGATTTGGAATGGGACGGAGAAATCGACTAGATGGCTCTCTCTGCATGCCAATGGATGATAGAGTCAGTTGTTGCAACTCCTCTTGTAGAGGGTTAGCAGGTTATAAATTGGGATCCTCAATGGCCCCATGGCTTACGGTATCTATGAGGGTTGTACACCTTAGGGCGATAATGGAAACAAAGTTTTATCTTAGGTCGTTATTGTGTCAAATCCGGGTTATCTTGAAAGTGGTCATGAGAAGGACAAGATTATTGGCTTGGATCATCCTCTTGGGCCCCACACACTGGGAGGAAGTGTGGATTACGGAAAGATGCTTGGGTTGTGCAACAAGGATTTGATCTCTCATGGGTAAAGTGGCAGCACCTCTGCAGAGTGTAAGAATCGTAACTTGTTATACATCTGCCTGGAAAAGGAGCTGCGAGCAATGACGGAAAGGAACTCCATGAAAGTTCTGGTAAACCCGTGAGCATGATGGACGGATAGTCTTTTTAGGAATAAAATGTACTTTGAAGAAATGTTTAAAAAAGCATTGCATTACTTACCGCACCTATGGTGCAATGGTACTGTAGATATAATTATCAAACACTCTTTTTAGTGAACTTCTTTGAAATATATCGCTCGTACTCAAAGTATCTTCTTTAACTCCTTGCTAGGTTCTAAATCAAAGATCTGGACGATGTCTACATCAAAGTTATTATGCTCAGAATCATCACTTTGAAGTTTTAAAAGTTCTTCAATGAAATCGAGGAAAGCCAATACATACATCAACTCAAGTGAAGAGTGAAGTTACTAATTAGATAGGAATAATTCTCTAGCCA
Source organism: Avena insularis (assembly GCA_023614405.1). Taxonomy (NCBI): domain Eukaryota; kingdom Viridiplantae; phylum Streptophyta; class Magnoliopsida; order Poales; family Poaceae; genus Avena; species Avena insularis. The sequence goes on from JAJUPC010000802.1 coordinate 42,233, forward strand.
TTAAAACTCTATTTACGGAGTATGTATGCAATAGCTTTTGAGTTGTTTATTTCAGGATTCTTATTTGTAATAAGTTTCCATTAGGTATGATAGTTTTATTAGTATGATAGTTTTTGAGTTGTTTATTTCTTCGATTCTTATTTATGTAATAAGGTTTTGCTCTCTCTCTCTTTAACCTAGAGTGTTCTCTCTGGATCTTATGTAAAGAGTCGTAGAGTTGTAAACTCTATAGTCCTGTATCTTTGGACCTGTTGTAGTTTCTGTTGTACTCACTAAAGGGGATGTATATACATGGTGAGCAGTATTTCATTGGTAAGTATGTCAGCGACTATAGTGTGCCTACATCATGCGATTGGTATGCTTTGAGTCACCGTAGATTGGTATCGAGAGCATATGCTTTGACCTTAGGATTAAAACCTTTAGAAGATGCTGTAGGGTTGGATAGTGACTATAGGATCCATCTTATCTCTAGACTAAATATTCTTATGACTTGTGGATGAGTATCCACTTAGAGGATAACCTTGTCACACCTAAGTCATATCTTAGTTTAAGTCATTCTTTCTTAAGAGTAATTATTTTATCTTTTTCTCAAGTATAGTGCTATTTAGTGTCCTCCGGAGGGAGACATAAACCACCAAGATATTATAGGAAAGTGTAAGACATCATATGGAAGTATTCCTAATGGTAGTCGCAAGCTTTAACCTAGGAATTCAAGTAGCATAGTGGAATCTTATTGTTAGTTGATAACCAAAGGCAACATGATTAGAATATCATTAGGATAAATGTTGATGTAATGAGTAGTAACTTCATCTGGGAGTTCACTTGAGAATTCTACATGATGAAGTGAAATTAGGTTAAGATGTAATGATAGATTAATGAAACAAAGTCATCATGGTTATATTAGCTCTTAAATCATGATGTATAAGTAAGACATAACAAGATCATGGTGAGATTAGCTCCAAAACCATGATGTAGGTGTAAAAATTACAAGTAATTAATAAATTATCTTGAGGTAGAAGTAAGAAAATAGCATGGTAGAACTATGATAGAAGTCATAGGTGTCATAATTCTAGAAAAAAATTTAGTTTTAGGTGTTCAAGAGAATCTGATTAGTCTTTTGGAGTAATCATGTGAGGTTAATTTACCTAACAAAGAAAGGTAGGGTATATTAGCTATTCCAAAAGTGAGACTAAAGGTTAGTCAAAACCAAATTGAGATCACCTTGCTTAAATTTATCTTATTGCAATTGATCAATTAGGGTAAATATTGAGACAAAGAGTTTGATCCCTATGTATAAGTATCACAATGTAAACCTATAGAGGTGTCATATATTACACAACTGCCCGAATTTTGAGATATTATACTCAACTACTATATTCTGGGCTTAGAATATTATGTTATATGTACCATATTTGATTTATTAGTTTTCTTGGATCTTTCTTGTTTGACTAGATCTGTACATGAAGTTTCACTTGATGTGCAAATGCATGTTGCAACATCCAGTTACTACTTGATGTTATAGACCTAGATAGAGTAAGGGAATTCGTGTAAGGGAGTGACAAGTTATAAAGATCAATACACAGATTTACATGAAGAATGAAGCAAGTATAAGGAGTATCAACAATTTGAAGAATGGATCAAGCTCAGATCATTACTAGCCAGCAATAAGAAGGAAGATTAGTGTAAGAAATATAAGGAGCAACAAGTAATAAACTTAAAGTTCATTCAAAGTAGGTAATGTGCTAAGGCGTTAATGAAGTAGTTGTACCTAGTTCATGGAAGTATCAGAATTAGTACAAAGAAGAAGCTTTGGAACTAAAATGGTATTCAAGCTCTGACAATTCAGAGAGAATGCCGGTAGTTTGTCGAAAACCATAGGGAAATTCATACACCCTAGGATGATCCGCAGCTGGTATTTGATCCACATTTGGTATCTTGTCTGCAAGGTGTTGGTTGACATAGTTAACCTGATGGGGAATACCAATCGGGTATACCTGACCGGAATCGCCAATTGATCGAGCTGCTGAAACTAATTAGCCTGAGCGGTCGACTTCACCCATTACGACGATCGCGATTTGGACCTGACGAGTAGCGCCGACTGGAGGCCCAAGACAGCGACTACAATACAAAGCCCATTAGTGCACTTGTAAACCCTAACTGGCTGCATATATAAAGCCACCAGGGACACCCCCACGGGGTATCTTCTCTCACATCTCATATTAGATTAGATCTAGTTCTCCTTCGCATTTACACGCGCTCTCATGTAACCCAATGTATAATCATATCGGATCGACAGGACGGATTTTAGCGATCCTCCATCGAGGGGCGGAACTCCGGGTACATCGTGCCAATCTCGCTCCCGTATTCTCCTCGCCGCCTTACTCCTCTAAGTCGCTACCCGGTAGCATCCTGCCGTACAATACCACGACAGCTTGGCGCCACCGTAAGTGGCTGGGCGGCTTGAGATGATAATCCGGGATCCTCATTCGCCGATGGCTAGACCGCATCTGGCGACATGTGAAACTGCTATGCAACTCATGCCAATTTTCCGATCCATTGCTTCTAGCCAACATGGAATAAGCACTGGTCCTAGAAAATCACCGAAGCAGCGCTACCATAGCGATTTGCAATTTCATACATCGGTTTTTATTTGATTCCTTTTATCATTTATTACTTTATCAATAGATTGTTTTATTCGATCTAGTCTCTCGCGCATGTTTGCTTTTACGCTTCGTTGGAGAATAATCCAAGGCATCAGGTCATGTCACAGATCAAGAAAGACGACACGCAGCGTGGTTGACTTGAAAGATTCTTCCGCATGCGATATGCACAATCGGCTCTATAATGTAGCTAAGTTTTTCCATCTCTCTTGCCGAATGTTATTTATCTCAATATAATTCTTGCATGCGTGTTGGTTCGATCTCGCAAGATTATGCGTCTGGAAAGATCGTGACTTCATCCATGTGAAAGCAGCAATCGGTTATTTATCTCAATATAATTCTTGCATGCGATTGGTTCGGGATTCGCAAGATTATGCGACGAGGAAAGATCGTGATTTCATCCATGTGAAAGCAGCAAAGGGCTGATGGTTCTATTTATTTTATTTTATTCTAATTGATCGCTTCCTCTCTCACTAATTATTTTATTTGAAGTGACTCATGCGAATTGTGTAAGTTTATTTTCTGTATGTCCAGAGCAATCGCTGAGTACAGGTTTTAATCGGAGAACTCATCAGCTACACACTAGTCGGCCGACGGAAAAGTTTAGGCGACATGCAGCAATCGCTGAGTTCAGGTTTTAATCAAGAACTTACCGCTACACACTAGTCGGCCGATGGAAAAGTTCAGGCTTACATGCAGATTAAACATCACTCATATCAAGGCCGACAAGCTTAATAAACAAATCACCGGATAGACACGGCACGAGGCATTTGGTGATATCTATTCAGCTATTTTGTCCATCATAATATATTTGTATGATTTCTATACTTCGACTTGTGTGTATACACAGGTTAGCTGGTTTACAACCGTCACGACATACCGCCTCACGGACATGACACGCCGGGGACTCGCCATCGCGAGCGATTTAGCTTGCCTCGTGGACACGCCGCACGCCGGATCGCCATCATGACTTTCGCCTCGCGGCGCCGTTGTCGACTGGGCCATAGCGCGACCGTCTCTCCGCCGTCGACCCTGTGTCCGCCGCGTTACTTCGCCATAGCGCGACCTCCGTCCCGCCACGCCGACCCGTGTCCGCCAAGGCCGACTTCGCCATAGCGCGATCTCTGCTGTCGCCGACCCTGTGTCCGCAGATCGACATCGCCATAAGCGCGACTCCGTCTCGCCAGATCGACCCGTGTCCGCTGCGGTCGATTTCGCCATAGCGCGACTCCATCCGCCAGACGACCATGTGTCCGCTGTGTCGATTTCTCCATAGCGCTGGTTTTCGCCGCGTCGACCCGGTTCCGCCAAGGCTGAATTCTCCATAGAGCGACTCTCCGTCCGCGTGTCGACTCCGTGTCCGCCAGCCGATTTTGCCATAGCGCTACCTCCGTCACCGCCGTCGACCCGTGTCCGCCAAGCATGCCGACGCCATAGCGATTTCATTCTGGCCGCGACAAATGCGCAGACAACGCGCTGCTAAGGGACCTTCATCGTCTGAAGTCGCCAGAGAGGGTCGCTTCATGCTGCATGGACTACCACGGCGCCTCTTCCTCGGTACAAATCACCGCTTTTTCAACCTTTGAGAGCGATTCAGAATGGCTAAGAAAAGTGGACGAGGACTCAGAAACCGAGCTCGGTTTGTCCACTAAAACGCTTAACCGAGAGCCATATTGAGTCGCTTGTTCGACCGCCTTTCGGGCCAGATAAATGGTAGGCTACACAAAAGCACCATGTCCTCCTCAACCTTAGATAGCGGACCATACGGCTAAGTACTGCGGATGAGGACTCGCAAACCGATTCTCGGATCGCCCGGGAAGAACGCCAAGTCGAGAGCCATCTTTTGGAGTCGCCATGCGATCGCCCCCGGCCAAGACGAGACTCGCTAACAAAACAGCGCAATCAACATCATCGCGAATCGCAATCATCGTGGACTCGCCACACCGAGGACTCTTCCTCGCGGACTCGCAATCATCGCGGACTGCCACGCCGGGATTCACCATCGCGAGCTCCGCTTGCAGATTTCGCCACGCCGACTCGCCATCGCGAGCTCGGTTTCGCATACCGCCACGCCAGATTCTCCATTGTGAGTTCGCCACGACGGCGACTCGCCATACTCGCGGACTCACCTATCGTGAACTCGCATCGCGATTCGTCTCACGGACTCGCCACGCTTACTCAAGCCGCCGCTGACCGCCATGTTAACAGCTAAGTTTCTTTACACTGGCACGCTATGAGTCCAAAACATATATGCATCTTTATTCATTCTTCAAAGCCGACCATGCAAGATATGACCTTTTTAGGACCAAAATCATATTTGGGATCGTTTTCAGTTTTGTCTGTTTATTCGCTGCCCATCAAGTAGTGAGGTTGGTAATGAAAGGCCGACCTTGTCTCCGGGTTCAACATCGGCATCGTGTCCCTATTATCCCAAGCGTTTGATGCTGGAGGTCTGCCACTCATAAAAGACATGCATAAACCTTACATACTACCCATCGATCTACATAGCAAAGTGCATTTTCTTCAACATGTATAATTTGCACGCCTTACAAATGTTCAATATATTATGCAAGTACACCTTAATGCATTGCATCTTTTCTCCTTCTCGGAAAAACGATGTCTTTCGCCACTCGCCGCCGACTCGGCGTCGCCGTCGCTGACCTCACCACTGTCACGCCAGGTACTAGGCGCCGCCGTCGCCGACCTCGCCACTTGCCGCTGGGACTCCGGGTGCCCGCTGGTCGCCGACCTCGCCACTGCCATGCTTGGGGACTCGGTGCTCGCCGGTCGCCGACCGCCACTCGCGCCGGGCTCAGCGCTGCTTGGTCGCCGACCGCCACTCGCCATCAGCCGGGGACTCGACGCCGGTCGCTGCCGACCACCACTGGCCGCTTAGGGATCAGTGCTTGCTGGTCGCCCACCTTCCACTTACCATGCTTGGGACTTGGCACTCTCCGTCGCCGACTCGCCACTCGCCATGTTCGGCAAAGAACCACTACTATTTTCAGAATATGCATCTCTAAAGAGCTCAAGTCTCTCTACAAGCCAACTCGAGCCTCGGGACTACTCCTAGGCATGTTGCGGTACGCAGGTTCCACGACCGCCTCGTCGACGCCACCGCGGACTCGCCGGTGCTCAACACGCTAGACTCACCATCAGGACACTGTCACAGACTAACGCTGGGACTCACCACCGTGGACTCGCTTCACGCATTTCCATGCTCGGGACTCGCCATGACACTCTCCTCAGATACTAACACGCCAGGACTCGCCACAGGACACTCGTCACAGATTAACGCGCCTGGGATCTGGACTCGCCACAGATTAACACGCCGACTGCCATCAGAGATCGCCACAGATTGAAGACGCTGAACCGCCATCGCGACCGCTTCATGTACCGACACGCTGGGACTTCGCCGCGCGACTTCGCCAGATTGACACGCCGGACTTCGCTTCGCTGACCGTCACAGATTCGACACGCCTGACTCGCCATCATGATCCGTCGTCAGCATTTCGACACGCTGGGACTCGCCATCATGACTTCGCTGTCGCGACACGCCGGGACTTCGCCATCGCAGACCGCCGCCAGACCAACACGCCAGACTTCGCCATCATGACTCGCCGCCAGACCAACACGCCAGATCGCCATCATGACCGCTCGCCGCATTTCAACGCGCTGAGGACTTCGCCACGGACAGCGCCACCGCCGGTCGCCAACTCGCCACTTGGCGTGTTTCGAGGACTCGCACTCACCGCTCGCCGACTCGCCACTTGCCGCGCGGACTCGCACGCCCACGCTCGGGGACTTCGCTGCAATCGTCGTTTCACCGACACCTCGCATCTTTCTCAATCGCTATCACCGATCGCTCACGATCGACAGCATCCCGCCACGGTTCCTTTCTCGCTCAGAGTTTTCGCCGATTCTCCACGACCCATCGTTAAGACTCTCCGCTTTCGCCTCTGGCCCGCCGAATCGACAACGCCATTGACTACCGATGGGGGAATACCAATCGGGTATACCCATCAAGCGGAATCGCCACCGGATCGAAACACCTAAACTTAGCCCGAGCGGGTCGACCACCCATTACGACGATCATGCATGTGACCCAGAGTAGCACCGATCGGAGGCCCAAGACGGCGACACAATACAAAGCCCATTAGTGCACTTGTAAACCCTAACCGTCGCGATATATAAAGCTACTGTACACCCCACGGGTATCTTTTCTCCCACATCTCATATTAGATTAGATCTAGTCTTCCTCGCCACTGCGGCTTCTTTCATGTAACCCAATCTATGATCATATATTGGATTGACAAAGAGGACGAAGCGATCCTCCATCAAGGGGACGGAACCTGGGTACATCGTGTGCCAATCTCGCTTCAGGATTCTCCCACGCCGCCTTGCTCCTCTACGTAAGTTACTCCCAGAAGCATCTCGGCTGTGCAATACCACGACATAACCAGATCATCTTAATGGTTGCATAAAGAGCATAAAACTTGGCCTAAGCTAAGTAAGGCATAAATGAGTATAAAATTAAAGCAATCGCCTTTCGAGGCGCTCAAAGTCGCATCTATCAAAGCTTAAAGTGTCCCAAATAGTAAGTAAGACAAGTAAGGCTGAAAGATTTACTGAGATCCATAATTGTGGATACACCGTATTCATCTTTCATAAGAACCTAACTAGGTAGAGTATAAGTCGATAGAGACCAATAATCTAATTATAAAGCCAATAGTTACTATATATGCAGCCAGAGGCCATTAGTAAACCCTAAGGGAGAGTAAACAGCAAACGGGAGCATCAAGTATCCCAATTCAAAGTAAAGGTTGGAGACTAAAGACTAACCTACAAAACATTGTTTTATTTTCATAAGGTCAAAAGAAGTCATCATTATTAAAGTACTTTCTTAAGTATGTCTAGATGAAAGATCAAAGTTTATGTCAAGGTAGTAGTACTAAACCTTAAGGTAAGTAATAAATGAAGTTGAAGAAAGGTGATCATAAAAGATTGTCTAAAGCTTGATTAGGTAAAATCAAGGAAATAAATAGCTTAATCCTGCACTATTTCTAAAGAAATCACTCTTAAGTGAACCTTAAGAGGTAATAGAGCACATCCAATTGGACATGTATAGAGGAACAAGAAGTTCCAATGGTATGGACTAAAATGTGTTCAAATCCAATCTTCGAAGGATTACCAAGACAACTCATACAATGAAAAAAAATCAAGGATTAGTCTTTGGCCACCACTATTGACTAATAAAAAATTTAAAACCCTATTTTAGTGAGACTTCATAGACCTTACAAGATAGTAAGAAAGTTCGATGATCAAGGAAGGAGTTGGATTAGGATACCTAATCAGGAAATGAACTAAAGAAGAGACCCCAATGTAAGGATTTTTTAATAAAGACATATCGTTAAGAGATGATAGTAAAAGGAACTTTGGGGTATTGAGACAACAAGTTGAGATTGTCAAGTATGATAAAATTCAAGGACAAGGTATGGATATGGGATACTACAATTATTCCCATTTGAGGTTATCATGGAGTTGAGAAGGTCGTAATCAATACAATGGCAATTCCTTATTCTGAAATGTGAGAGTATACTTAACTTCGAGGATGAAGTTTATTTTAATCGGAGAGTTTGTAATATCTCAGCATTAGAGCTTAGAAATAAGCTAAACTCAGATGTTTGTATTGCATTCATGCATAAGAAAATCTGAGAATTTTTGTAAAACCAAGAAACACGAAGGAATCGGAGTCTTCTCGCTCGAATGGTTTAGCTTAACACATCGTGGTAAGTACAAGAATTTTGACATGACTTTTCCGATTTTCTTGATTTGAGGGAAACAAATTTGACTTTAGTAAACAATTGATATAATTCAAGAGTATTTGAATTGAAAATTCAAAACACAAACAATTCAATAAATAAGAGAATACAATTAAAGACAATAAATATTATTATTACAAACAAAAGTCTTATTGTTTTACAAATCTCAATTCATAAGATATATTACAAGAGTAATAGAAATTATAAAAAGAAAGAATACTTAACTTTATTAAATAAGATACAAACCCTTACAAGTTTCAACTAACAAAAACAAAAATGAACTTTATTACATTAATAAAAGAATACAATATTATTTACAATATTTAAGAATCAAATAAAGTTGTAAAAGAAAAAAGGGGAAATTTTAAACTATATCTTCTAGACATGAAGATTTTCCTCCTGTTCACTTTTGTTCCTGCATAATAATGAGATAAAAAGAAAACAAATAAAAGAATGGGTTAGTGTTAGTTGAACTCTCGGGCAATGTGGTGCATTGCTGAATACATCATTGAGTTTTTATCATAACAAATAGAATCTGTTTACTAAAATAAGAATGGGCCTTAGAGCACCATCATAGGCCTTATGGGGCAAGTTTCACCAAAGCTAGATAAAAGGCAAATGGTAAAGCATCATGAAAATATCTAGTTTTACTTGATCTCATCTCCAAGGAGGAGTCATGACATAGAAAATTGAACTGTAAGGACTAGAGCAACAACACATGCAAGTGTTGTGTTGTCAACACAGCAAGGACTGGATCAGATAGCTAAAAGCAGTAGCCAACCGTAGCACCACCAAGCACTTCACCAGTTTCACCACATCTGCACATACACACTTCAACTTCTCAACATTAGAGATTAACCATAGTACCATCTCAAGAGCACCTTCTTAGCCACCACCAAGAACTACCCTATTTAGCACCCAAAGCAAATCATACAAATCAAATCCACCATATATCCATCAAGTTGTTTAATAAAGCCATCCAAGAGCATGGGGAAAAGAAGATTATAGAGAAGATATCAGCTCCATAAGTAAAAGGACATGATCAGGAGTACAAGGAGGGGTCTTATAGATGCTAAGGAAAGAAGTAGCAGTAGCTACATCAGGAGAAGGAAGAAAAGCAAAGCCACTGCATTAACAAATCAAGATCTACCACAAAAAAAACAACAAAGGGGATTAGAAGTTGATCAAGTGCAACACCAAGTAAGGAAAGCTATCACAACAAACTGAACAAATATCATCATAAGCCACTCATCAAGGTGTAAAAATATTCAGAATTAGCCACTAGATCATGCAAAGATCTGTTCTTATATTTTGCATAAAGATCTGGATTACAAGGAAATAAGCCATATCAAATCCATTCCTCTACCCTTCAACTAAATGATCATTTAGGAGGATTGGAGGAGGAGGTTCTTCGGGCTTGTATAGAGATGCTATGCAAGCTCATCATAGAGATGTGCCACAAATAGTATCTCGTTTTAATTATATTCTGGCCTCAGCCTTTGCATCATAGGCAGGGATATAGCACACTTTATACCATTCATATAAAACCATAAAAGCCTATAAACCATCTTTGCAAAAACCAGCAAGCATGAAGGATTAATGGGCACAAATCCAAAAGAATTGGAAATTGCACCTCAAGCATAATCACTCATTAATTTTTCCACATCCTTAATCTAGTCTTTAAACTAGAACATCGTTCATCATCAAGTAAAATAATAAATCACTTTCTTAGATATTCAAGAACATACAAGAATCATTCTATATTTTAGAACAAAGTAATCAGATCAAAGATTCAGTACATCAACACCTTCACATTTGATCTAAGAGGCAAGAAGAGATCATGTGCACATGTTTTATTCGGCATCCTCCTTGAGGTACCACAAAGCAATGAGACATGCTTCCGAAGCCACAAGAAACATTCATGGATACAAAGATTCAACAAATTCAAGCTCAACTAAAAAATTCATTTAAAATCATCTATAGCCAGCCACAATAACGCTAAAGCACATAATTCATCTACTAATATTCGCCTTATAGATCAAAAGGAATTAATGATTACTCCAATAGCTGAACCACATAGAGTAGTTCCAGCAAGTAAGTTTTAAGCATCTACATATGCTCCAACAATTAATAAGCACTAGGAATCAACCAACAAATTCCTTTGCTTAATCTACAATTTTATCAAAAGCATTTAGATGATCTTGTGAACATCTAAAAATACCAAATTAAATATCCAATAATAGATTACATCTAGTAACACTAGTATAATCATTTTATAACCTGCAAGTATCAGGAATCCCATTCCATTTGCCAAAACAAAAAAATTCATTAGTCTACAACAAAGAACTCTAAATTAGCAAATAAACTAAATACAACTCATCTAATGGTTCAAAGAGTTGAATCAATAATTATTTTTATAAACTATTTATAATATGAATACTTTTTGATACAGTTTAGCATTCCACACACACATGTGTCTGATCAAGAGATTGATTTGTTTAGTATCTAGGAAACAAACAGATTACTTTCACATTTACTTATTCTATGTACATATCACTTATATAGTGAATGCAAATTAAATCATGCTTTTATTAATATTCAAAAGCACACTCTATTAACAAGATCAACCCAAGCATGTTCAGTAATGCAAAAGTAACAACATGAATGCCATTACACGTATAAGTAAAAACAAGCCTAGTCGTAGTATTGTTATCGGCTCTAGAGTATAGAGATCTTTTAGTATTGAAGTTAGACATGGCCAACCTCCGCCCAGCAAGCCATAGATTCATACAATATCTACAATAGAGTAACAGCCCTAACTGAGGTTGGTCACCGAAAACATAAGCAACGTCAGAGGGAGATCAGTTCGAGCAAAGAAGAACAAGGAGAGAAAAGGGGAAAACATACATGTGGTCCTCGCTAGGGTGTGAAGAGGAGGCGTGGGCTGCCGAGGATGAACACGGCAGGGGGCACCAGAGGGCGCCGCAACTCACGCCAAGCCGCGATCATAGATCTCAAAGTGAGGAAGACGACACCATCTCTCACCAAGGCACCATGGCGGTAGAGGAGCGCCGAGCACCACATCGCCTACATTAGCGCAAACCCTAGCCATCGAGAGAGAAGCGCTTAGAGGGGGCTCGAGCATCAAATCGAAGCTAGCTATTGATGCAAGATCATCCACATCGCCATTTCACACTACGGGAGTGATGGTGGCCGGAGCCGCCATGATCATGAAACAAGGCGGCACCAGGGGATCGCCTAGATAGAGAGAGGGATTTGAGCAAGGGGGAAGACGCACTGGACCGAGTGGGTCGTTTTGACCGGCTTGGTCCATCAATCGGGTTGGTTTAGCCCAACCATGGGCATTTCTGGTGGGTCCAAGGTAAAGTAATATCAAGAAAAATAAATAAAACAAAAGGAAATAATAATTACCAAGATAGCCTCAATATATTATTAGTTGTAGAAAAATAAATAAAAATTCAAAAATACATATAGTATATCAAAATGTTCACAAAAATAATATCTACTAATAAAATAAAAAATTTATTTGTTTAAAATAAATATAAAGCAAATAAATCTTAACACCATTATATCCTAAGTAAAATCTCATAAAATAAGGAAAAATCCTAAAATAAATAAAAATCATTTTGTGTATAAAAATAAATCAATTATTTTATAAAAATATAACTCAACTTTTTTATAAGTAAAATTTGAAGTAAATATTTAAATACATTTACCCTTTATGGAATTTTATAAACATAAAATAATACTTAAAAATAAATAATAATCATTTTAAGGTCTTGAACAAATATATTACACTAGAAAAATATTAAATTATTTGAAAAGTCTTAAATATTTTTTTAAAATCCTTATCTAATAACCTATTTTGTGAATTCTTTAAAAACAATTGTTAAATAAGAAATAATCACAATTCTTAGTAAAACCTTGAGCAATTAGTGTCTCCTTTGTACTATTTCCAAACCCATAACTTAAATTCATAATCAAACTTTAACTATAACTTCTCTTTAACTTCAAAATACTTCTATATTAAAAAAACTGCTTTAAATGAAACATTGGGTATCACTCATTTATATAATATATGAATAATCATTATATTCAACCACTATTAACATAACTTTAAATTCTAACAAACCACTAAGATCATCTAACTATGTTTCCTTTTAAAAATATGGGTATTCTTTTCATAATAGCAAACAAATTTAATCTAATCATTCACTAAAATATAAAGTGAATAATTCCACACCTTAGTCATACCTATCATAAATCTAAAACTTGGGAATAATTATAACAAAATTACATCTTAAGTTTGCACACACCAATTACCCTTTAAAGTTAACTCTAGTCTCAAAGCTTTATAAACATCAGGTCTAATACACCAACTCTATGTTTTATGTTAACTCTCAATTCTATTTCAACTAAGACATAAAGCTGTTGGAATTATGCCCTCAGAGGCAATAATAAAGATGTTATTATTATAATTTTGTTCATGATAATGTTTATATTCCATGCTAGAATTACAGTGTATTGAAGCCTTTTAAACTTTAATACTTGTGTGGTTTGCGGAACACCGTGTCCCTAGTATGCCTCTATGACTAGCTCATTGATCAATGATAGGTTAAGGTTTCCTCAACCATAGACATGAGTTGTCAATTGATAATGAGATCATATCATTGGGAGAATGATATGATGACGTAATTCAAACGGGTTAAGCTTAAGCAATTAGATCGCGGTCAATGTGTTCGCTCTTTTTTGCGAAGGCTTTTCTTTATGTCAAATATTGTATTCCTTATACCATGAGATAATACAACTCCCCCGGGTATCAGGAAAAGCTTTGAGGTCATCAAACGCCATCCTATGAGAGGGTGATCATAAAGGTGTCTCTCGCAGTGACTCTGGAAAGTATCTGCTGGTCAGATATATCGAGATGGGATTCGTCTCCTCCCAAGTCGGAGAGATATACTCAGACCACCTCGGTAAATCAATATCAACACCGCTTTTGCAAGCATGTGGTTAAGGGAGTTAATCACAAAGGATATCGATTATGGAATCCAGTAAAGTACCCTTGGTCGTGAACGGATTGAACTAGGTATGCCTGCATCGACCCATCAAATCTAGCAAGTAAAAATATCGCGAGACTAAGGGAATATATATATGGGATTGATTGAACCTGGCATCGCGGGTTCATCCGATATGATCATCGGCGAACGTGTGAGTCAATATGGGTTTCGCACTCGTTCATTGCTGGATTATTGATAAGATCATGTCTCGATATTCTCGAACCCGCAGTGGTCACACACTTAACGTGTCTCGACGCTAGGATAGATTGATAATTGGTTTATGAGTTTTTGTTCGAAAGTCTCGGATGGATCCGGGACATCACGGAGGTTCCGGAGTGGTCCGAGAATAAGATTCATATAAAGCAAAGGCAGTTTTTGGAGTTTGGAATTGTTCAAGTTAATCGGGTATTGTACCCTGGAGCTTAGAACCTTCCCGGAAGGGGGACCAACGTGGCCCCACCTTCCGGGAGGGGGGCATGGGCCTATGAGGGAGTTCCTGACGATTGGTCCAGGGCACAAGGGTCCCATAGGGGCCTAGCAGGCCAAGGGGGTTTTAAACCGAGATAGATTTTCAGAAGGGGGGTTTCCTTGCCCCTACTCCTTTTTCCTCTCTTTAGTCACGCCAAGTCAGCTTGGGAGGGTTAGTTAGCTTGCGCCTCTATATAAAGAGGGGTAAGCACCACCCTGCACACCTTTCCCCTCCAACCCTAGCCGCCTCGCTCTCTCCTCTCTCCCTCCCGATCGCTAGTAGGCGGAAGCCCTCGCCGCAGTAAATTCTCCACCAATTGCACCACACGCCGTCAGGTCACAGATCCAACCCATCTCTCCACCATACTTGCTGGACCAAGGCGAAGGAGGAGACATCGAGGTGCCGCGACATATGCATCTCACGAGGCATCGCCACTTGTGGTGCTAGATCGATCGCGATCGCCGAGGGAGGAGAAGCGTTTAGTACGACTACATCACCCATCGCCCGGATTTAACGCTCATTGCAGCGAATCTTCATAGGGTGATGAAGATCTAACCAATCTTCTTGTTTGTGATCTCTAGATTAGATCTGGCTTCTCCGTTCGCATCCTGAGAGAAAATTCTTTGATTTACTATGCCGCGAACCCTTTCAAAGGTATCGTAGCTAGATCTATATGTAGAGATGTGTTTCATCGAAAGTAGAATCGAGCCACATGGTTGCCGGGTGCGGCATTGATGTTTCTTTCAAAGCAGCTCTTGTTTGTAGCCTTTCTTATGATCGTGCTGGATAGTGGAGATTGAAGCGGTCCAGGCCAATTCACTTCACGCTGACGCCGCTGTCATGAGACCGGCCTCCGCAGACTTCTTCTGACAATGTGGCTTGTTCCACACTGATGCGCTGGTGGATGCCGCTCTCACTATAGTTAATCAGTGGGATTAACACTTGAGTTTGGCAACTGGCATAATATCAAGGCGTTGTGGCTTTCCCGTAGGTAAGAATCGTTTGCATCTACCCTGTTGCTTATAATCATATAAAACATGCAACAACAAAGTAGAGGCGCTTAACTTGGTTTTTGCAGGAGTGGTGTTTTTCGTGATATGGTATGGGCCCAAGATGTGATGTGTATATTGTATGCGCGTATGATCATGTTTTGTAATGTTTCAATGCGACTCTCAGACATGTTCGATGAGTACATGAATCAACCGGAGCCAGTTATGGTTGTCTTTTATAATTGTGGCGACCCAAGTAGTCAACTTTCTAGTACGCCTATGTAATACGCTTTATTTATCGCTAAGTCATAGCAATAGTCAGGTAGTTGCTATTCATGGTGGAGGCAATCATGGTGGAGGATGGGAGACTCATGCCGAATTTGTCATACAAGATGGGAGAGATCATTATGCGCCAAGATTGGCTATACCATGTCAAGCATAAAGTTATATGCATGTGATGTTTGATCTCTTATGTATCTTATTATGCTTAGATCACATTGACGGTAGCATTATAAGATGATTCTCACTTAAAGATTAAGATAAAAATTGTGTTCTTTCCCTAAGTATGCACCGCTATGTAAAGTTCATTCTGTCCCGTCTAAGCATCACGTGATGATCGGTAAAAGCTATAGGACTTACGCTTATTATGTGCCAACGGGTGCAAGCCAGTTTTGGTACAATAACGCCGGAAATACTTCTGGGTCTAAATTCATTTCCAGCCTATATGCATGTACGTGCCGCATACGCCTCGGAAACACAAGAACTCTAAAAAGGCGGTTAATACATGAGTCATATGAATGATATGATCGGTTACATTTTGTTGTCCAACCATTGAAACCACACTTTCTTCTGATGATCGGATTAGGTGTGGTGAATTTGGGATCGTGTTCACTAAACAACTTGAGGGATGTTGAACTTTTAGTGGTTCATCTAGTAATTTGATTGGGTTGAATCTGCTGATCATGAACATAGTCTAAAATTTGTACTTGCATATCATCAGATCTACATGGCCAAGTCCAACTTCGTTAACTCTTGCAACGTTGTTGTTGAGATAGAAAAGCTTAGAAACAATGGGGTCTAACTTCACCAAATGGTTCCGACATTCTGAGAACTCATTACCGGGCAAGGACAAAAGTGACTATGTCTTGAGAGAAAGTAATTGTTAGGTGATTTACTTGCAGGATGCGCCGGGCCGGCGAAAAAGCTGTTTATCTCAGCGCAAGAAGGATGATTATGATTTGATTAAGATAAGCCATGCTGTATGCTATCTGGGAATGCAGATCTTCAAAATGCATTTGAGGCCCAGTTATTGGGCCCTTTGAGATTCTCGGAAATGAAAACATGTTTGACTCGCCTGTTACAGAGATATGAGATCTCTGAGAAATTCTTTAACTACAAGATGGAGGAAGGAGTTCATATTGAAGGCACTCCATTGAGATGACGGCAACACTCAACGCCTTGAGCAACTAGGACTGCAAGATTCTAGAGGACCTCAAGATTTACACTCCTAGCTACAAAAGTTTTGTAGTTGATCGCAACCTGGATTGGATTTCTGACCGATATGATCACCAGCTCTTTGCTAAGATGAAAGTAAAGGAGGTGGAACATCAAAAGAATAATCATGTGTTGATGGTCAACAAGCCCCCACCTTCAAGAAAGGTAAGAGGTGCAAGGAAGCTCCTCTTCAAGAAAGGCGCGGGTGGAGAAGCGCTGCTGCCCCTCGCCGGTAAGAAGTCAAGATCGGTCCTAAACCGGACAATCGAAAGTGCTATTGGGCAAGGACAAGGGTCATCGAAGAATCGTCGAGAGAGTACTTTAGCGGACAAGAAGGTTGGCACCATCAAAGCTGTATATTTGATATACATGTTATTGATGTTTTCCTTACTAGCCTCGCTAGGCGTGCCTGGAGGTATTTTGATACACCGGTTCAATGCCAGTTAATATTTGTGGTAACCTCAAAGTCGAGAGCTACTTTTAATAGACTAAGCGCTTATGACAGGATGAGGTGACGACATCGCTATGGCAAACGGATCAATATTTGATGATGATTGTCGCTTGCAGACGCCTTCCTTAGTTTTACCTTCGGGATTAGTTTTAAACCTTAATAAGTATTATGCCATACAGGCGTTGACATGAACATTATTTCCGGATCTTATTTTGCATTGCCGAAGATGCGATTTATTCATTTAAATCGGAGAATAATGGTTGGTTCTATTTATATGAGTAACATCTTTATGGTCATGCACCTATTCTGAATGGTTTATTTCTTCTAAATCTCGAAAGGGATGAAACACACATCCATAACATTGAGGTAAGAAGATGCAAAAGGTGATAGTGATAATACTACTTATTTGTAGCAGCGCTGCATTGCCTAGGTCATATTGGTGTAAAGCGAGCTGAAGAAACTCCATTCCGATGGACTTTTGGAGTCTCTTGATTTTGAATCATTTGACACATGTGAAACCATGCCTCATGGGCAAGATGATCAAAACCCGTTCTCCCGTATGATGGGCGAGCAGCGAAAGCAACAAACTTGTTGGAAATCATACATACCGATGTATCTTGCGACCGATGAGTGTTTTGACGCGGTGTGATATCGCCATTTTTCTCACTTTCTTTACCGATGACTTAAGTAGATATGGGTATATCTATTTAATGAAACATAAATCTGAAACGTTTGAAAAGTTCAAAGAATTTCCCAGGAATAAAGTGGAGAACCATCGTATGTAAAGATTAAGTTTCTGGCCGATCCGATCGCGTAAATGGAATATTTGTTATGATTTTCTCACGCATCTCAAAGCAAGTGGAATCGCTTTCACAACTCACGCCACCCGGAATGCACCACAGCGTTAAGAATGGTTGAGCTTTTAATCGAACCCTTTATTAGATATGGTATCCCGATCGATGATGTCTCTTACCGATTTGCGGTTGCTATCATTTTGGGGTGTATGCATTGAAAACTGCTGCAGACTACTTTAAATAGGGATGTCCATCTTTAAACTGCTGAGATGGCTAATTCACACCGTATGAACTGTGGTTTGGTGCTTCAAACCTAAGTTGTTGTTTCTTAAAGTTTGGGGATGGAAGCTTACGCCAAGAAGTTGATGTTAGGACAAGCTCGAACCTTGAAAGCGGAGGTAAACGCGTCTTCATAGGATACCCCTATAAACTATTGGTGTATACCTTCATCACAGAATCAAAGGCAAAGTGTTTGTCGCGAAGAACGTTCCTTTCTTGAGAAGGAGTTTCTCTCAGAAAAGAAGTGAAGTGGGAGGAAAGTGGGGAGCTGTAGACGAGGTTATTGAACCTGTCTCTTGAATTGGAGAGAAGCGCGCAGTTCCTGAAATTGTTCCAAAGGTTGCCGCACCAACAATAGAGGAAGCTAATGACAAGGATCATGAAGCTTACGGACGATCACTGCTACTTCATTGAACGTGCATGGAGTCGACAAGGTCGCAGTGCCTCTCCGAGGGTAATGCTGGCGAACGCCTGCTCCGACTGGCTTGTCTTCTTGTTAGGTAGAAGACAAAGCGAACCTGGCCTAACCATATGAGGAAGCGATGATGAGCCAGGACTGGAGAAATGGCTAGAAGCCATGAAATCCAATTGGGATCCATGGAGCAAAAACCAAGTATGGACTTTGGTGGACCTCCTAGCTGACCGTCAAAGGCAGGTTGAGTGCAAATGGATCTTCAAGAAGAAAACGGACGCTGAGATGGTAATGTTACTGATCTCATAAAGCACTTCCAAGCATTGTCATGTAAAGGTTTTTGAGTTCGAATTTTTTCAAGTTAATTCCGGATTGTTACCCTGGAAGCTTTCTAGAACCTTCCTGGAAGGGACCAACGTGGCCCCACCTTCCCGGAGGGGGCATGGGCCTATGAGGAGTGCCCTGGTGCGTGATTGGGCCGGGGGCACAAGGCCCTGTTAGGGCCCGCAAACCGGCCCAAAGGGGGTTTTAAACTCGAGATAGACCTTTCTGAATGGGGGCTCTTGCCCCCCACTCCTATCCTTTGGGGTCAGCCGGTTTGGGCTTGGGGGAGGGGCTAGGCTGCTCCCCCTCTATATAAATATAGGGTGGGGCACCACCCCCCCACACCTTCCCCTCCAACCCTAGCCACACTTTGCCTCCTCTCCTCCACTCCAGAGCGACTTCTTGTGGGCGGGAAGCCCCTCTGCAGAAATTCTCCACCAATGCTGCACCACTGTCATGGCCAGTATCCAGCGTTGTAGACTCCGCTCTCTCTCCACCATACTTGCTTTCGGTCAAGGCCAAGCGAGGAGACAGCGAGGTGCATAGTGTGCTGCATCTCACGGACGCATCGGGCCACTTGTGGTGCTAGATCGGATCGTCATTCGAGGAGGGCGAGAGTACGATGGGCCGCCGCCACGTTCACCCAAGAGCGTTCCGACATTTAATGCTCAACAGGCGAATTCTGGAGGCATGTAGTCTTGGGAAGCATGTGAATCTAATCCAATCTTCTCTGTTGTTTGCATCTCCTAGATTAGATCTTCTTGGCTTCCTCTGTTTCGCATCCGTCAGAGAAAATTTTGATTTCTACTTATGCGCCATGAAAACCTTCAAGTTAATTCTACAAGTTTAGACTATTCAAGCAAGCATAAAGAACACTTCAATCACATTCTATCAATCATATTCTAAAAGCTATCAAAGTTGTTAAACCTTTAGGAAGGAAATCTTTTCTTCAAATGTTATTCTTTTTGACACTTCCAAACAATAAATCTCTATAATAAATTCTTCAATTCTTAACAACTAAAACTAAGGACTTTTATCTTAGTCACTAAAATGACAATTAAAACATAATCACATTACTTTATCGCTTTACTTGGCAACCCTATTATTTAGAATTATTATCACTTAAGTTTCGCTTATGTAAATCCGTCATTACTTATAAAAGGCTAAGAATTGAAGATAAACCAACTCTTCAAAGAATCACCTAAATTCACTTCACTCAAAAGCATTGGGAATTCACTTTGGGAGTTTTGTATAAAATGCATATTAAATTACTTATGCATAATTGCATCTTGCTTCTTTAAACATTAGTCCCATCGACCAATGACATGTTGATTTCAGATCTTTTGATTCTTATATTGTCTCTAAGACCGTGAGTGCACATAATCTTTGCAATCAAAAAGGCAAGTTCACACTTATGCTCATGTCCCTTTGATAATTTTTTTGTAAGTACTTTACCTAAATCCAAAGTTGTCACATCACCGTGCATTTGAAAAGGTACCAGAAAACACTATTTTCATAATAATATGATTATAGGTTATTTACCATGAGATACACCAGCCTCACTATGAAAGTTCGGTGGTAAAGGAAACACATTATCTAGGACTCTAACAACCAATGTCGCTTGATGATTCTTACCCATCGGGGATATTACGCGTTAACCATGAGACTTTTGGAATGGAGACAGAGAAATTATTTGAATCAGCCGATCATCAAGATGCCAAGCTGGGATGGCCGAGACGTCGTCACAGTTGCAACTCCTCTTGTAGTAGGGTTGAAGAGTTATGTGTTGTGGGATCCCTCAACTTCCTGACCTACCGTATCTATGAGGGTCACACCTTAGGCTGATAAAAATGGAAACAAGTTTTATCCTAGGTCTGATGTGTAATCCGTCTGGTTGTCTATGCGGGCCAGGAGAAGAGACAAGAATTGGCTTGGATCATCTACCGGCCCACACCATTGTGAAGTTGAGGTGGATGGAAAGACGCCCAAGGTTGTGCAACAAGGATTTGATCTCTCATGGGTAAAGTATTTACAGCACCTACTCGCAGAAAGGTAAGAACTGTGAATTGTTACTTCCACTGCTTCCGGGAAAGGAGTCATGAACGAGCAGCGACGGAAGGAACTCTATGAAAGTTCTCGTAAACCCAAGAAGGCTTCCACGGTTATTACAGCTTTTCGTAATAAAAAGTAACCTTTTGAAGAAACATTACAAAACTTGTACGTTGCACTACGACGGCTATATGGTAAAATGTGACAGATATAGTGCATCAAACACTCTTTTTAGTGAACTTCTTTGTCGCAGCTACGCCTGCATTTCAAAGCATCTTCTTATTCCTTGCTAGGTTCTAGAAACCAAGACAGATGGAATGATAATACACGCATCAAGTTATGCTCCGTGAATCATCACTGTGGTTAAAGTTCTTCTAATGAAGTCGTGAAATTCAACACTATACATCAACACAAGTGAAGACGGTTACTAATTAGATAGGAATGATAATCTCTAAGCCATAAAACTCATTTCTGAGTATATCAAGAATAGAGCAGCAATGCCCAGGACTAATAGTTCGGGATACTAGTGTTAATAGTATGATAGTTTTTGAGTTGTTTATTCTCAGTTCTTATTTGTAAGAAGTTTCTTTCTCTCTCTTTAACCTAGAGTGTTTCTCTCCGGATCTTATGTAAAGAGTTGAGTTGTAACCTATAGGCTCCGTCTTGGACCTGTTGTGTTTCTGTTGGCCTTACCACACGACGGGGATGAAATACTTAGTGGCTAATCTAAGTTTCATGGGTGGTGTTATGTATCAATCTTGACTTATAGTGTACTACATCATGCAGTATGGTATCAAAGAGTCAATACCGACTTGTCAGTAGTTGGAGGGGTTCTCACTATGTTAATGCCTGATTTACCTCCACTTTGGTGATGGAGATTCATCCCCGAAGGCATGGGAGAGACGGTGATGTTGATGTTGCTGATTACGATGAGACCTAAGATGAAGGTAATCAAGAAGAAGAAGAGGATGGAAGATGAAGCATGAAGTTGTGACCTAAGTGGAGCCGTCAAGAGGAAGACGAATGTCAAAGTAAATCCTGAGAGGTGAGAATTGGGTTAACTATAGCCCTAAGACGAAGATACATTGCAGTTGTGCCATGCTTGGTTGAATGTGTCACTTGATACAGTAATGGTCGGGCACACGGATCAATGCAAGGAGAGAAGTTTTTGGAAAGAATCTATGATCACTACACATGTTGGTGAAGACTTTAATAGCACACCGCACTAAGGCTCTCTTAGTCATCGTTGGAACCATTCTTGAGCAATGCATGGACCGATGGTCCGCGTCTCATACTTTGGTACACGTCCTACGAAAAGTGCAGCACAACAATCGCTGATTTTACTGTCGCCTTCTCATCCCTTCTCTACGGCCGCCAAAGCTTTCTTGGTCTCAACCATGCCACATAGTTCTTTTCTTTGTAGCCTTTCCAACTTGGGCACCTCTCCTTTTCATCCGCTTTTGCAAGATTTTGCCCCTCAGGCCTCAGCGGTTGTCGTCTGATCAACACTCATTGAATCGATGGAGATGATCACCTAGACCTTTTTGAGCAGAATCCTGGGGCCTCCTAACCCACTTTTCATTTCCAATAAGTTCGCTGAAGCAATGGTGCAAGGTGAAAAGCTGGTTTCCATTCTTCTTGTTATGTGATTCTGTAGAGGTCTTGGATGAGTGGCCCAACTCCATCAAGGTGCACTCCACTCTATGTTGGTTTGTACTTCGATCACACAAGTGATTCACCACTTGCAACACACTCAAGAATCGCACCCACCTAAGGGCCGAGAGCCTTGTGTGCGAAAGGATCTATAATTTACTTGTTGATGTAGTAGTCCTTTACGTAGCCCAAAACTTCCTTCATTGGTTTGCGCTAACCGATGCATCGAGGACACATTCATCCACGCATAAGACAATGCATGTCCTCTCTCGCTATAGTTGGAGGCTTTACCGTTTCTTTCATGCTTTCCTTGTGTCTCAAGGAATATGTCTTAGAGGCAATAATAAAAGGGTTATTATCTTATTCCTTGTTTATGATAAATGTTTATTTTGCATGCTATAATTGTATTATAGGAAACATTAATATATATGTGTTTTAATAAACAAAATGAAGTTCCTAGTTTACTGCCTCTCTCTTTATAAACTAGATCATTGATTCCAACAAAATGATCAAAGTTTCCTGATCATGGACATTGGATGTCGCTAATAACGCTGGGTCACAACATTGTTGGAATGATGTGATGAACATTCATCCAAAGTTATAGCATTACAATTAAAGTCACCGCTGTTTATATTGCTATAACATCATATCACGGTAATCCTAGTCCCTGTAAGATTCAGCTGAAGATCATATCAACTACTAACACCGGAAGAGTATCTTGATAACTTCAAATGTCACACCGTAACATGGTGACTATAAAGGTGGTTCAGTGCTACCAAGATGTTATCGTATAAGGCTCACTTTGGATCAAGAGGAATTCTGGTCCATCCCGATGACTTTATGCGATATACTTTGGTAAGCCTTTTCGGTGATATCACATTGAAGTTAAGCTTTGCAAGCAAGTGATAAAGATCACTATAATATTATATCACCGGAACGAAAAGAGTACATGGCGTCGTAACTTGAGATCAAACTAGGTATGGAGATACCGGGAGCGGTTGAATCTCCTGGACATGTAATATATCAGCAGGTCAAAGGATTGAGTTACATCGTATAAGGTTCTCTACGATCATAGAAGTCATCGCTTGAACGTAGTAGAGGTCAATACTGGATCTCCGTGTCCTAGTCGCTGATTATTGATGGGAGGAGAGGGTCTCGATCATGTCTACATTGATTCATGTAAATCGTAGGGTGACACACTTAGGGATACCTGACACTCATTTGTAGCAAATAATATGCCGTGAGAAAGAAAAAGAAAGCGAGGAATTATTCTCCTAATGGAAACCGGAATTATTTTTAGGGTGAAATTGCTGAAATTGTTTCTACACATGTGTAAAATTGAAACTGTTGCAAGGGTTTTACTATAGCGAATGTTTGTTAATTAATGTAATTAAATAAAATTCTTAATAAATATAAAAGGAGTTTTATTTAAATGAGAGCTTGCATTAAATTTGGTGGAAATTTACTGGATGGAGTCAGATTTTTAGTGGAGGCATGTTTATGTGGCAGGTGGAGGCTTTTCCATGTTTGAGGGAGCTCTAACCCACATGAATAATGGAAGAGGTGGGGCAGCCACCATGGATGTGTGTGGCACCATGCCCCTTGGATGCCCCTCTCCCTATAAAAGGCCGGCCCCCTCCTCCCTCTCATATTATACTCGCCTCCTGAATGATATCTCCTCCTTCGCTAGAATTCTCTCCATGGTCTCGGATCAGTGAGATACATGTTCCTGAGGTGGCTTTTTCCTGAAGGATTTGTTGCTTCACTTTGCTTCGCCTGGGTGAGGGCGCAGAGGTTGAGTGATGACCGAACGTGTGTGTGATCGACGGATGCACCACCGCTTATAGGTGGCCGGGACCGCTTGGACCGATGGACTTCAGACTGTCACAATCTTGATAATTTCCGGAAGCGTTCGACTATATTATACATCCACGAGTACAACCTCGTTAAAGCTTTTAGGTCTTCGAGAGTATGTATTCTATGGATGTATACCACCCGTTGCTTGTATCTCCAGTAGATAGATCTTGGTACTTAGTTGTTCCGATCAGAGGGAATTTTTTTGTTTTCACGCCATTTAACCCTACAAAGGTATCTCCTCCACCTCTCTTTGCTTGAGGTGGTGGATCAACCTCTTGATCGTCAAAAGTTGAGGTCGTTGATCCCAGCAGCATGTATACTCTCCATTAGCTTTCTGTGAAGGAGGCTGCACCACTCCACCACACTACATTTCATCAAAAAAGAACATCACCGCAGTGTCTACAAATTCCATAACCGATGAGAGGAGAGGAGAAAAGGAGGAATTTTACCTTGTCGACGCATCCATCAAAGGCACCTCATGCTCTGCCGACGTTGGACAATGGTCACTTTGGTGATGGCCAGCCCTGGGAGGGTTCGCAAATTACAGGCCTTGCAGCCTGTCGAAGCAGGGCAGCTAAAGATTTCGGCAGCAGCGCCGCCTCGGCCGTATCTTCCTCTTCTTCATGGCCTTGCAGCCAGCTCCATGAGAGCCACTTTGCCGGAGTTGGCTTGCTCGCCACGCGGCCGACCACATGTGAACAAGGAGGACGCGGTGTTACCTCGGGGAGCCTCCCAGCGCTTGCCACCACCTGGATTTCGACCACAGGAACCCAGTGGGGAGGACGCTACGCCACCTCTGGGAGCTCTGACGTGCTTACCGCTTCCGGCCAGGCCTTTGATGGTCGTGGGCACCGCCCTTAGATCGGACCACGTTATTGTTAACCTCCAATCTTTTTCACCCGCAGCCGTGGGCGGAGATCTCCGATTGCGGCGGGCATTGGGGCTGCCTCCGGTGTTTGGATGAATCGAGAAGATAATAAAAGGTGCGCTGGAGATTCATGCGCGCGTACGATTCTGAAAGGGGGGTCGGAGTCGGCGCATATCAGCGCCGACGTAGGCTGGGCGGGAAAAAGAATGGCGGAGGACGGAAGAGGAGGTTTGAGTATGGGAAGGTTTTCGGAAGGTGGCATCGGAGAGTAAATTTAGGAGTCGTAGCCGCCACTTTTACTCATCCGATAAAGTATAATTTTACTTCTCTAACTGTTTAGAGTTCGCTAGGTGTACCGCTTCAGATTTTTTATTTCTCTAACTATTTTTTTACTTCTCTTAACCCCATTTTAGGGTATCGTTAGAGATGTTTAAGCCCAATCTTGGTCATTGAAGCCCAGGCCTTCCCGTTTGGAGTATGTACCAGTGCTGTCAATATCCCTGAAAGATTCATGGTGTATCCAAGCATAACGGTGAAAATTTTAGGAGGTAACTTCAATACCTTGCTTTTTACGAAAGCAGACCAAAATATATAAAGCATTCCTTAGGGGAAAACTAGTGATATAAGTAACCAGTTTTACCTGGGTTTTGGTTCCCAGTAGAACATTTAAAATCTCGAGGGTGAATTCGAATTTTCAAGTTACCATACGGTTACCGAGAAATCCCGACCGGTTGCAGAATGGATTGAATTTAAATTTCCAAAAATTGAATTTACATTTCTCACGGTATGACTATTTACATCTTTTTTGTTAAAATTTGAAAAATTTCCATACAATTCAAATAAATTTAGATTTTTGTCCGGTAAACCCGGAATTTCCCTTAGGGTCAGTCGGAATTATCCGGTTTACCTGTCCGTTACCGGTCGGGTAACTTAGGATTTCCGACTGAAAACCAAAACCATGGTTTTTACCAGACCTTCACCTGCAACGAGAGCAAACACCCCCAAACATGAAATAAATCCGCTAATAGGCTACAAGCAAAATCCTGAAGTATAGAGACAAAACACCAGTTCTGGGCTGGAGCAACCCACAGATTGTCGTAAATTCAGCACTAGGCATAGCGTCCAACAAAGTCACCGATCGCCATAGCGCAGTAATTGGCCAAATTTCTTTGCAAGGATTGAGCAGCTTGATGAGACACTGAGGTACCGGGTTGTCATTGAGAGAGAGCTCTGAGTCTTAATATTTGTTGTGCTTGGCCCATACCCGGTAGACTTTCTCCTCAGTGTGTACCATTGTTACTCTGTATGCACCAACGATTGAACACTTTCATCCTCTGAGATATATATTATTTTGGAGTCATACACGCTAGCGGACCCTAAGGGATGCCTTGCCGATGTCGCCAACCCGATAACCACGCCATGGACCATCTCAGTTTTTGCCGCTCGCAGAGAGGCTTGTGCCCTGGTACCACACTCAGAGTTCTTCTAGATGTCTTTTTTGTGCCCTTGCAATGTACACCTGGACAGAAAAATACATTTTCAATCTATCGGCATATGACTCATGCATGCTAAACCATATATACGGGATTTGGAAACTTCCCCAAGTAATGCAAGAATGGAATGCCAAATTTTGTGCTAAAGGAAATTAATACTCTATGCTATATGTATTACATCCGTTCGTATTACTATTTGTTATCAGTCCAAATATATATAAGTTGTGTATATTTTTGTTTCCTTTGACAGATAGTTACTCGATTTACTATATAGTTCTTGTAAACAAAGAACTAACGTTATCAGATTCAAATGCGAAGTACCTGCCTGCCAATTATGATGTTGTAGTGTATAACATAAGCTGCATATTAGCGGAGTAACTGTTGGTCAAATCCTATTTTGTCTGACTTTAATTGAGTTGCCACTCAGAACAAAATCTTAATTAGATATTCCTCATCGACCCAAAAGATACAACAAAAGCTGAAACAAACCCAGTAGTACAAAGGTTTATAAAGAATTTTTTCTGATACACGAGACATCCCAATGCAAAAAATCCTAGCTCTAGCCCTTTCATTATGCGGTAATATCCACCTCGAAAAATAGAGCCAACATTCTTACAATAGTAAGACTATTCCCAATAGGATATCATAGGTAGGTATCATGCACCACATGCATGCAAATACTTATGTGTCATAGCAATTAATGATGAAAAGAGATTATATTGATATCTATAGGTAGATAAAGATTACAAGTATTATAAAACTAGAAAAATTAATTCCAAACAAATCTTGTCCACAATTTTACATTGAGATTCTACAAAACAATAATATTAATTGAAGACTGATGATAATTTATTATATGATACTATGCATTGTGGAGATGGAATCATATACTAGTATTATATGCATGATACCTATACAATATGATACTTTCCGGTCATTCTTGGTGACTATTTAATATGTAAGCACTAGTACAATCCGATTGTCATTCATATTATGCGGGAAAAAATAATCTGCGAACCAAGTTGACACTTATACATACACCGCCGGCGCGTTGATAACATGGCACATTGGGGTCGGCTGAGGGGCATGGGCCAGCGTCACCGGGGCTGAGAACTGGACAGAGGAAGGCGCAGCAGCAGCAGGCTCCACCAGTAAGGCGGTAAGTCGGAATGAAGATGTCGGCCACGATCCTCAGAATGGCAGACCGGGAAGTAGCTGCGGAGGTCCACCTCACCGGTTCCTGGGGCCAGTGTCTGTCTATGTGGCCAGCCTCCCATTTGGATGCAGCTTGCTTCCATCGCCGCAGGCATGCTCGTGTTTGGTTGGGCACTGTAAACAGAGTCGTACAAGGAACCAATGTTCAGAAAGTTAAGGGGAACAGAGCGAACTTAAAAGAACAATTTTTTCACAAAGGAAATATAACGTTAAATTTAATTACACCCATTCTCTCTCAGAATTCATACAATGTCAAAAGCTAGCCAAGACATTATGATGCAACAACCAAAAAGAAGAAAAAAAATAACGAATATGATAAAATCATTTGAAAGTGGTGAGGCAGCCAAATCGTGGAATCGAGGGGAGAAAATAAGCTTACCGCCGCCTCCCCGTGATTCACTGTGTCGGGCGGCGCCAACCTTGCCTGCTCCCCCATCGCATTCTCTCTCTGGCCGGGCCACAAAGTTCTGGCGACGCTGCTGTCGGGCGGTTTCTATACCCGATTTGTGGTGTTTCCCGATCGGGCGGCCAGACTGGCGCGGAAAGCTCTTCGGCGAGGCGGGCGTGGCCCGCGAGGATTGAAGGGCGCACGGCGTCGGGACGGCTCCCTTACATCGCGAGTAAGCGGCGGGCGTGGGTGGTTTTGGCGGCTGTTAGGCTGAAGGCGGCGTGGCTCCAGCTGCTCCGCGACTGGCAGATCTCGGCGCACAAGCGGCGGTTTGTGCCATGGCGGTCTCTTCCGACTTTATACTGGGCAGACCGACGGGCTGACAGTACCAGCGGAGCTGGCTAGGACGGGCGGCACCATTGCCATCAACTCCAGATCCGGGCCCATTCGGCCTGATTAGGCTACGGGCCCGCTGTCCTAGGGTTTGTGGCTCCGCTCTATGAGCCCACGCCTTGGTCCTCGGAGTGGGACTGGAGAAGGACTGGCCAACGGGCCTAGATCCCAGAATCGTCATAGCCACCTTCTCGAACAGTGGAGTTGACTTGTGTCTCGCCATTCCCATCTGTCTAGGGGCCCACTGGGTTGGTCTGCCCGTACAATTTGCTCGAGGGTGGTGTCAGAGTGGTTCATTCCACGCGATGTGCCAGATCGGACGTCAGGTGGCGGCCTGCAAGGTGGACTGTGCTGGCATGTCTCAAGTATGTGGACGACGTGGCAAGTGGTGGTGGATTTGCCTCCCCGGACCACGCAGGGTGGAAACGGAGCGCATCTGGGACTCCAGGTGGTATGGCCCCTGCATCGCCAGGTTAGAAGCTCACTGGTATCGTGGCTCACAGAACCAAATACTGATGTGAGAGCTTTTTCATGTAAATCAAAGAAGCTGGGCGCTGATGACGCATGTATGCTCATGGGTATCGTGACCTCTTGAGGGAGTCGCTGTGGCTACTCCTTCCCATATTGGAGCTCAAGAAAGCCCTAGACCCTTGTGGTCTCTAAGTGAGGCGGCGCTTACAGGGGTCGCTTCCTCTTCCCTAGAGGCGTGTCGTGGAGCTCCGGTTCCTTAGTCTCGACGTAGCTCAAGTGCTAGATGCTTTTAGGCTTGTAGTTTATCTTTGATCTGCTTTGTTAGAGGATTTCTCATCACTTTGTATCAGTCAATGCAGGCTTTTATTTATAAAACGGGGTGAAAGCCTATTTCTGAGAAATCGTGGAATCGGATTGAAAGAAGAGGAACATCACACTATCTCAGGGTTACAAATGCGTTTGGTTGACACTGTAAAATAATCGCAGAAGGAACCGTTCAAAAGTGCAACAAAGCATGAACTTGGAAGACCATCAAAATTATTTTGAGAGAGAGAGGGAGAGAGAGAGGCAGTGCTTACATACTGATTCTTTTTCTAAATGTTTCTTGGTCGTGTATGCCCTTGCAATGTATACCTGCAAGAAAAGTGCATTTAATCTATCACCCTATATAACTGCACAAAACCATGTATACGGGATTTATAGTTCTACAGACATGAATGAAAGCCAAATTCTGTACAAAGGAGATTAAATCCTCAGCTCATTTTCTGAAAAATTGGCTCTACATTCTTACCAGTAATATGTAGCAGCACAATGGTTTTCACATCTGCTTCACTTGAATTCGAACCAAGTATTTGAACATTTGAAAAAACATTATGAAAACACTGAATGTCTAAGTGTACACTGAAATTGGTGAAATATTTTGGCTGAAAGGTCAATATTTCAGTGTCTACCTGAAAATTCAGTGAAATCACCGCAAAATCTCACTCAAACTGAAAAAACTACTATTGCACCAGTGTAATGCAGCAACACATCTCAGCTATCATTCGTTATGCGGAGAAAGAAGAACTGCCAAACGTGCTGCTATAGGGTACCTTACCTCCGGCCACCACGATATGGCAAGGGTCCTCGAGGTGGCTGGCGTCACGAGGGCTAGAGAACTTTACAAGTAGCAGCGAGGTTCGCCGGTGAGGCGGCCTGTAACAAGATACACGTCCCCGTGAAAGCGCCCGAAGTGGCGGCGAAGGTCCGCGTCGCCGGTGCTCTGTCATTCCATGCAACAGCCTCCCGTTGTATGTATCGTTCATCGTAAGACTGACATGCTGGTGTTTCGTTTTGGACACTGTGAACACAATCGTAAGGAACCTTTCAGAAAGCAACGAAATAGTACTTCTGATCTGCATTATCGCTACTGTTGGTCGGACCAGAACGTCACAGGAACTTAGCATGCATGAACATCAGAGACAAATAAAATTATGGTACAAATCATACGAAAGTGGCGACGCAAAAACACCCTCAGAATCAGATTGGAGGAGAATAATTTGACCGAAACATCATCTTCATGGAAAACTTGACGAAAGCTAGGGTTAGGGTTTATTTTTACAAGAACAGGATAGTGTGTGTGCGCGCGCGCTTAATTAGTGTCAGTGAGAGAGAAGGGGCACCTAGTCGTCGAGTATCTCGCCGGAAAAAGCCGTGATCGCTGCTCCCTGGAGACGAAGTCGACCGGAGGCGGCTACGGTGTTGGCTAAGGAAGCTCGGATGACCGTGTTATATTGGTTTTGTTCTAGCTTGTTTTGTAAACGAAAACGGCGGCCAATACGCGTCAGTTATAAGCCGATTGAGGGCTTGTTCACTTGAGCCGGGATTATAGCGGGCGATGCTATATGCCGCTTCGAGCGGCACATCTAGCTTGCGCCGCGTGAAGGGCGCGGCTGGCCCAGTTGACGCATTATGCTTTTTTTTCTGTTTTGTTTTCTATATTTTATTTTAAACTCTGAACAGTTCTATAATAATGATTTGTTGCAAAATTGTATATTCATAAAGATTTTCAAATGTCATTTTTTTCAAAAACAAGAACTAAAATTAAAAATCATGAACAATTTTAGAAAATAATGAAAACAAATCGAAAATCACGAATCAGAATTCATGGAAGATCATGAAGAAAATTCAAAAATCATAAAACAGTTTTAAAAGTTATGAACCAAAATCCAAAATTCATGAACCAAAATTAGAAAATCATGAAGAAAATTTCAAAAATCATAAACCAATTTTGATAATCATGAACCAAAATTCAAAAATTCATAAACCAAAGTTAGAAAATCATGAAGAAAAATTCAAAAATCATTAACCAATTTTAAAAACTATGAACCAAAATTCAGAAAAACATAACTTTTTTATGAACTAGTGATTTTTAGAAAAATAATTATTTTTAAAAACATAAACAAAAATAAACAAATAAGAATGAAAAGAAAGAGAAAAGGAAAACATGAAAATAGATAAAACAAAAAAGCTTAACGCTGAATCGGATTGGCCCAACCGGGTTACGCTTTGAGGTTGCATACCGCATCCAATCGGATTATAGCCATCAAATATACTGACGCGGTTTGGTTTCAAGCCAAGCAAAAGTTTCGTCTTCGGTTAGGCCTGGTGGGTATTAATTCCCAGTTCACCTGTTGTAATCGCGAAATCCTATATGTCAGCATATGTGGCCGCCGGAGCTCCATCCCGCATGCCCGTCGGAGTTTTCTCCGAAACCGCTGCCAGATTCGACCCGCAAAGCCTCCGATGCCATGAGTGGTTAACACAACCATGGTGCAACCGCGGAACGGCTACCAAGGCCACCAGGAAGGCATCAACGGTGGGAAAGCCACCCCTTGCGCCGATGCTGAGTGGCCCGCGTCCCCGGAAGCCAATGGCGCGGCAAGGCCTGGCGGAGGAGAAGAAGAAGAGGAAGGTCGCGGCGAAGATGGGGTCGACTTCTACACGCAAAAGCAAGCCGTGCCGGTGTCCTCATTGCCGCCTTCTTCTCTGCGCGAGGGCGACCGTGCTCACGAGGTGA
This sequence comes from Avena insularis, assembly GCA_023614405.1. Classification (NCBI taxonomy): domain Eukaryota; kingdom Viridiplantae; phylum Streptophyta; class Magnoliopsida; order Poales; family Poaceae; genus Avena; species Avena insularis. The sequence goes on from JAJUPC010000802.1 coordinate 74,450, forward strand.
TCGATAAAATGACCGCGCCTCAGCCGACTGCTACCAAGCTTGGGGTGGCCCATTTCTTGTCGCAGTTGGATAGTTCTCACCATGTTGGGCTCGACGACCTCCACTTTGGTGATGGAGATTCACACGAAGGCATGGAGGAGACCCAAATTGATGTTGATTACGACGAGACCCAAGATGAATGTAGGGTTTCGTAGCATGGAAAACAAAAATTTCTACGCATACAAACAAACAAGCCAAGATCTATCTACTAGATTTAGCAACAGCAGTCGATGGAATAACTCACCCTCGAAGATTCCAAAGTGTTCATGAGGCGGATTCGTGGGTGATGTAGTCGTACTCTTCCCGATCTCAAGATCGCGTGACTGATCCTTTCAGCTACGTTAAAAGCGCTCCCTTGTCGATCAGGTCACCGTTCGATGCTCGGCGAAGACCTTCCTCTCCCTTGTTCCAGGCCCGGAGGTTGTAGCACTCTCCTCGCGATTCCGTGACTGGCGTGGTACTAGAGGGAGATCTCGCGAGCTTCGCCTTAAGCCGGAGGCAGTATGGTGGACTATGAGAGATCCCAGCGATCTAGGTTTAGGCGCGTCGAGGAGGCTTGGCGGCGGCTAGGTTAGCTAGGCGCGGAGGCTTGCCCTAGGGTGGCGGCGGCTGCGGGAGGCAGGCTTAGGCTAGGGTTTCTTGGTGGAGGTGTTGGGTGCTAGGAGGGCAGCCCTGCCCCTCCTTATATATAGATGGAGCGCGCGAGGAGTCCCTCCCAACTTCGGTTTCCCAAGGGGCAGCGGTGGAGGAGAACTCCTCCCCAGCTCGGTTCCACCCCCTCACTTCCCAAATAACCGTTTGACTTTTCAAATTGGCGTTTCACTTTTCAAACTAAGTTGAT
>JAJUPC010000803.1:0-75093 GCA_023614405.1 Avena insularis
GATCATGTACCTATAGTACAAACCGGTCCCACTTCCTACCGATTCGGCAGACCTTTGTCCTTTTTACCCGGGATAGACGAAAAGGTTTGAGATATCCCGGTTGGGAGATAGTCCATGTAAGGTGGTCTAGTATTTTAGAAAAATGGGACGGTAGCATTCTGAATCGGCATTTTTTGGTTACTTCACAAAACGACCCGTTTTTTGCGCTCGGAAAATGTAAAATGGCTTTTCCGTGCGAAGAAAAGGAAAACTTCCTCCTGAAACATTTTTCTACATACGAATGTCCACATGTATGCATAATATGGGCACAGCATCACAAACTATGCCGTGATTCAGCACATAACATCGGTCATTTGGTCCGAAAGCCATGAAACCTCGAACATGATAGGTCATTTTGTGAAGGTTTTTTCGAGACATGATCAATATACAAAGTCTGGTATTTTTCCTTGCAACTATGTCACATAATATGACACCATGTGAAGGATTTACATTGTTCGGACTTTTTTTTGAATTTCTTATGCCCGTTTTGAATTTTTTGAATTTCTAACTATGGTCGAACCGGCGTGCATGAAGATAGGGGATGAGCATCGTTAGAACTTGCATTGGATATATGAAGAAACCACATATTGCGAGTCTAAAAATGATTTTTTTCAAAAAATCACAGGCGTTAGATCATGTACCTTTAGTACAAACCGGAGCCACTTCCTACCGATTCGGCAGACATTTGTCCTTTTAACCGGGATGGATGAAAAGGTTTAACATATTAAGATTGGGAGATAATACATGTAAGGTGGTCTAGTATTTTAGAAAAATGGGACGGTAGCATTCTGAAATAGAATTTTGGTGGATACTTCACAAAATGACCCGTTTTTTGCACTCGGAAACTGGAAAATGGCTTTTCCGTATGACGAAAAGGAAAACTTCCTCCTGCAACATTGTTCTCCATAACAATGTCCACATGCGTGCATAGTATGGGCATAGCATCACAAACTATGTCGTGATTCAGTACATAACATCGGTTATTTGGACCGAAAGCCATGAAACCTCGAACATGATAGGTCATTTTGTGAAGTTTTTTCAAGACATGATCAATATACCAAGTCTGGTATTTTTCATTGCAACTATGTCACATAACATGACACCACGCTATGGATTTACATTGTTCAGACTTTTTTTGAATTTCTTATGCCCGTTTTTAATTTTTTGAATTTCTAACTATGATCAAACCGGCGTGCATGAAGATAGGGGATGAGCATCGTTAGAACTTGCATTGGATCTCTGAAGAAACCACATATTGCGAGTCTAAAAATGATTTTTTCAAAAAATCACGGGCGTTAGATCATGTACCTGTAGTACAAACCGGACCCACTTCCTACCGATTCGGCAGACATTTGTCCTTTTTACCCGGGATGGACGAAAAGGTTTGACATGTCCCGGTTGGGACATAGTCCATGTAAGGTGGTCTAGTATTTTATCAAAATGGGACGGTAGCATTCTGAAACAGCATTTTGGTGGTTACTTCACGAAACGACCCTTTTTTGCGCTCGGAAAATGGAAAATGGCTTTTCCATGCGACGAAAAGGAAAACTTCCTCCTGCAACATTGTTCTCCATATGAATGTCCACATGCATGCATAATATGGGCACAACATCACAAACTATGCCGTGATTCAGCATATAACATCGGTCATTTGGACCGAAAGCCTTGTAACCTCGAACGTGATAGGTCATTTTGTGAAGGTTTTTTCGAGACATGATCAATATACCAAGTCTGATATTTTTCCTTGCAACTATGTCACATAATATGACACCACGTGAAGGATTTACATTGTTCGGACTTTTTTTGAATTTCTTATGCCCGTTTTGAATTTATTGAATTTCTAACTATGGTCGAACCAGCGTGCATGAAGATAGGGCACGAGCATCGTTAGAACTTGCATTGGATCTCTGAAGAAACCACATATTGCGAGTCAAAAAATGATTTTTCAAAAAATCACGGGCGTTAGATAATGTACATGTAGTACAAACCGGACCCACTTTCTACCGATTCGGTAGATATTTTTCCTTTTTACCCAGGATGGACGAAAAGGTTCGAGATGTCCCAGTTGGGAGATAGTCCCTGTAAGGTGGTCTAGTATTTTAGAAAAATGGGACGGTAGCATTCTAAAACCGCATTTTGGTGGTTACTTCACAAAACGACCCGTTTTTTGCAGTCGGAAAATGGAAAATGGCTTGATCATTTGGACCGAAAGCCATGAAACCTCGAACATGATAGGTTCATCTTTAGTCCCGGTTGGAAGGATTTCGGCAGGCTGGGCCAGGCAGCACTAATGATAGGGGTGAGTGTCGACATTATGTCGTGCGGCTTGTACCTTGTCCCGGATGGTGTCACCAACTGGGACTAAAGATGAACCTCTAGTCCCAGTTGGAGACACCAACCGGGAGAAAACACGAGTCAGCACTAATAAAAGGGGTGAGTGTCGACATTATGTCGTAAGTGTCGACACTATGCCGAGCTGCTTGTACTATAAATGGGCATCCTTGTGAGTCCAGTCCTCCAGCCAGATTGAGGCATCTCCAATACGGGTTTCGAGAGTAGGGACACCACTACAACCAGTTTTAGGGAGATGCCGCCGGATCCCAGTCCTCCAGCATCTCCAAGAAACTAGTCATAGAGGCACTCCCTAATATGTGCAATTAGTTAGCTCCCAGGTGTATTGATCTAGTTAGAGAAGTTACAGGCTGCAAGATGGTGTGCGAGAGCAGGGACACCACTATGGCTAGTTTGAGGGAGATGTCGTCGGAGCCCAGTCCTCCGGCATCTACAACAAACTGGTCCACTACAGCCAGTTTGAGGGAGATGCCGTCAGAGCCCAGTCCTCTGGCATCTCCAACAAACTGGTCATAGAGGCACTCCCTAATATGTGACCACGCGCGTTTGGAGATCAGATCTTAATGGTAAGTACGAATTGGGACAACTTCTTCATAGTTCGGGAAAGTAATTCTATGAATCGGGACTGAAGGCCCCCTTTAGTCCCGGTCCAGCCACAGAACGGGACTAACACTCAAGACATTTATTAATATTAAAAACCGAGACTACAAAACCGGGACTAAAGGCCCCCTATATATAGTCTCGGTCAAGCCACAAACTGGGACTAACACTCAATACATTTATTAAACTTGGAAAATTGCAAACATCATAAAATATCCTTCACAAAATGAGCTATCATGTCTCATGGCATTTAGGTTCACAATATGCAGCAGACTGGCCAGATATGAACTAGAGGTACACAATATGAGCATGAACTTCTTGGCGTATGTCCTTCCTTATGATCGCTTCAGACGTAACCATGGAGCATCTTCTTTACTTAACGGAATGCTTGGGTCAGTTTTCACTGTGAAGGGCAGAATTTCATCAAACTTATTATAATCTTCTAACATGTCTGTCTTGTCCTCGATTCCCATGATGTTTCCTTTCCCTGAAAGAACTATCTGATGCTTTGGCTCATCATATGATGTATTTGCTTGCATATTTTTTTCTTTTTTTCGATCTGGAGGACATGTCCTTCACATAGAAAACCTGAGACACATCATTGGCTAGGACGAATGGTTCATCTCTATAACCAAGATTGTTGAGATCCACTGTTGTTATTCCGTACAACTGGTCTATCTTTACCCCTTCCCCATTTAGGTTGACCCATTTGCAGCGAAACAAAGGGACCTTAAAAGAGACTCCATAGTATAGTTCCCATATCTCCTCTATGTAACCATAGTATGTGTCGTTTTTCCCATTCTCGTCCGCTGCATCAAAGCGGACACCACTGTTTTGGTTGGTGCTCTTTTTATCTTGGGCGATCGTGTAGAATGTATTCCCATTTATTTCGTACCCTTGGAAATTCAATGTAGTAGAAGATGGTGACACGGCCAACAAGTATAGCTGATCTCCCATAGTGGTTTCATTCAAGAGATGTTCTGCATTCAACCACCGAAAGACTTCATGTGTTCATATATAATCCATGAATTAGGCTTCCTCGGGTTTTGGAGCGTACAATATTCTTGTGTTCCTCGATATACGGAGCTGCCAAGGTGGAATTATATAGAACTGTGTAGTGTGCTTTAGTGAAAGAATCCCCGTCCCTACATATCATTGCTTTCTTTCCCAGCATGCCTTTTCCACTTAGTCTTCCCTCATGCCGCGAGTCAGAAACACCAATCGGCTTAAGGTCAGGAATAAAGTCAACACAAAACTCAATGACCTCCTCTGTTCCATATCCCTTGGAGATGCTTCCTTCCGGTCTAGCACGGTTATGAACATATTTCTTTAAGACTCCCATGAACCTCTCAAAGGGGAACATATTGTGCATAAATACATGACCGAGAATGGCAATCTCTTCCACTAGGTAAACCAGGAGATGCGTCATAATATTGAAGAAGGATGGTGGGAACACCAACTCAAAACTAACAAGACATTGTACCACATCCTTCTGTAACCTTGGCAGAATATCTAGATTGATTACCTTCTGAGATATTGCATTGAGGAATGCACACAGCTTCACAATGGGTACTCGAACATTTTCCAATAGAAGCCCCCTCAATGCAATCGGAAGCAACTGCGTCATAATCATGTGACAGTCATGAGACTTCAGGTTTTGGAACTTTTTCTCTACCATATTTATTATCTCCTTTATATTAGATGAGAAGCCAAACGACACCTTGATACTGTAAAGGACTTCAAAAAATATTTCCTTCTCTGCATTGGTAAGAGCATAGCTAGCACGACTTAAGTGACGCCCTTTATCTGTCTTGTTCTGTGTATGCATGTTCTTTGGGTCTTTCATAATTTGTTGGTCCTCCCATGCTTCTGGTGTATCTTTTGTCTTCCCATACACGCCTAGGAATCCTAGAAAGTTCACGCAAAGATTCTTTGTCACATGCATCACTTCGATTGAAGAGCGGACACGTAGGACTTCCCAATATGGCAGCTCCCAAAATATAGATTTCTTCTTCCACATGGGTGCGTGTCCTGTAGCGACGTCGTTCAGAACTGATTGACCCCCGGGACCCTTTCCAAAGATTATTTCTATGTCCTTGACCATACCAAATACATCATCACCAACAGGGAGTTCAGGCTTCTTCCGGTGATCTGCCTCACCTTTGAAATGCTTGCCTTTCTTTCTTACGGGATGATTGGTCGGAAGAAATCGTTGATTCGCCAGGTATACAACCTTCTTGCTGTCGTGGTATTGCCGACGAGTACGCCATGGAGGGGTCCTCACAGTGTGTGTTTAGAGACGTGGGGTAAAGGAGCGATTGGCAGTGCAGGTAACACAGCTTACCCAGGTTCAGATCCCACAACGGTGGCGGAATCCTACTCCTGCTATAAATCACTATAAGGGCAATACACCGAGTTACGGGGATTGGTTCGCTGTGCGAGGTGCGTCGTAGTCAACACTAGGTTGTCTGAAGTTCTGTCCTAAAGGCTCCCATAGGCCCGACTTATATAGTCACCAGGTCCTAGGGTTACAGGGAAAAGTCCTAGCCGGACAGGTTACAGAGTCCTACACCGTCTATTACTAGTCTTGTGTATCTTGCACTCCAAGGCTCCGGGTACGTTGGTGACTCCACCGTAGCCTTCCTTTATCCGGCATGGGCCTCCCTTCTGGATCCATCTAACTGGGCCGCCCAGCAGGTGTAACACCCCGGTTCTGAAAAGACCGTGGCCTCTATGTGACATGCCAATCCCTGGATCGATTCATTGGCCCACAATAGAGTAAGATGAATAACATAGCAAAATATCCGTGTATCATAAATAACGAAGATCCAGAGTACCATTATTACAATAAAAGCTTAGCCCAAAGCTAGCTCAAATTATTCAGGTAGCAACATAAATAAAATAAATCCTCCATTCTTCAAATTGCCCACAAGTGAACAAGTGCCGAGTGGAGTACCATGGCCTATATCGATTACTCAGAATCGGAATATCCTGCAACATGAAAAGTAGCAGCCCCGAAGGGTCAATACATGGAATGTATGGCAAGTAGAGCTAGTAAAGGAGACAATAATACTAACATCTACATGCATATTTGGCAAGTGGAGCTGTGTCTGGCTTGCATTTGCAAATAACTTTGTCCTACTTTCATAAACAGTTTTTGATTTTCTTTGAAAAGATCCCAATTAAGTTAACCCAACAATATTAAAACAATTAAGAAATTAGAATGAGCGAGAAACATGTCATGGAATTAATATCAAGCAACTCAGTTGTCCATAACCGGGGACACGGCTAATCGATTAGATTATACACCCTGCAGAGGTTAGTACACTTTACCCATGTGACTTGGCCAGCCCAGCTCGTACCATCACTCTCATTTTGAGTGGTGATAGGTAGAAGTCCAAGTTGAGACTGTTCGGGAAGTAGCTCCTCAATCCCGACGCGCACCGGTCCAACCTACCAAAATTCTACATCTCTGGATACGCGGGTTCGAGTTACCACAACCTACTAAGTCCAACCAACCGCCCATTCCATTATTGGCACATGGTTGTACACGTAAGCTACACAATAAAGAAGCCAATCATTCTCTCTTGATACCTGGGTGCCTTTCCGCAATGAAACCACCAAAAATTATCAATCCCATCACACCCAGGAGGTTCATTGATTAAGTTGTTTTAGTTTTCACAAACCAATACTTTTAGAAACAAGTCTCAATGATGTAACCCAGCCCTCGTTCAACATAGCATGGCTAAGCACATCTACCAACAGTGGTTCATCTACAAGGAAGGCCCTACCACATAATTAGGACATAGCATAGCGATAGTATCATCCTACAAATGCATCTACAAAATACACGACAATACATTAAAAATAGTAGGACGATATCATGAACAAAGTAGCATCTACTTGCCTTGGTTGTAGCGGTCGGAAGAACAATCCACACACGAGCAAGCATTGCACTCGTCACAATCTACACGATACAATTGCATCCATAAACAAACAAACCACAACATATGCAACAAATATGATGCATGAATGCAAGAGCGACAAGTGAATTGGTGCTACAGCTGCACCACAACATCCTATTCCATAATACTACCGATTGCATGCATGAAAAAATAGTTTTAGCGCTAGGAAAACTATTAAGTAAAAGTAATGCTCAAAACTAGAGCTAGAACTTAAATAATTCACTACCGGTAGTATACTGTTTGTAAGGCGGCAGCAGCGCGCGAAGTGCAGCGCGGCAGCGTGCAAGCAGGCGCAGCGCGGGAGGCGTCTTAGTGGCGGGCAGGCGCCTTGGCGCTTGAGGCGGCTGGCCGGCGGTGCGCTTGGTGGCGCAGGCAGGCGCAGCGGCGGCTCAGCAGGCGGCGCGCGGTGGCAGGCGGCGATGGCGGCGCGCAGCAAGAGAGAGGGAGAGGAGAGAGAGGTGGCGCGGCCTTGTACTCAAGCGGGACGGAGCCGCGGCGAAGTTCCCGGGCGGCGCGCGGCGGGCGAGGCGGGCGACGGCGATCGCGGGAGGCGCGATGGCGGCGGGTGCGGGTGCGGATCCCGAGGGCGAGGCGGCGGGGCGAGTTGTGGCGGCTCGGGCCAGGTGGGGTCCCTTTTGTGGCCCCCACGCGGAATCCTAAACTGAAACGGCGCAGAGTTGGTTTCGGACTCGGAAATCGGTCCGGAATTTCGGACCGTTTTCTGGCGGCTCACTAAAACGGCCGCAACTTGTCCGTACGAGCTCCGATTCGAGCGATTCTTGCGCCTACGGTTTCGTACAGTCGAGGGGAACAATCTAGCGTCAAGGGTTGAGTGAAAATGCTAGGCTACAAGGGTGGTCAACGCTAGTCCTACTAAAGCTTCCCGCAGGAACCTCGTAGCAAAATAAAATAGGGTTTTGCAAATAGCGTTTCACCAAACCTTTTCACTTGACGGTTTAGCATGGAAAAGCATGATGCAATGATATGAATGATGTGCAAGACCAAATCTAAAATTTGGGATGTGACAAGACTAACCCCCTTAAGATGAATCTCGTCCTCGAGATTCGGCGCGGCTAGCAAATAGGTGTGGGTAGTCCTCTCGGATGTCATCCTCACGCTCCCAAGTGGCTTCCTCTTCGGTGTGGTGGCTCCACTGCACCTTGCAAAACCTGATCGTCTTGGTACGGGTAATCCTTTCCGCTGTCTCTAGAATCTTGACCGGTTTCTCCTCATAGGTCAAGTCGTTCTCAAGCTGAACCTCCTCTAGCGGTACAGTGTCTCTTAATGGTGTATCCACCATCTCCGGATGGCACTTCTTCAGCTGGGATACGTGGAACACATTGTGAACAGCGGACAGAGCCTCTGGCAACTCCAACTAATAAGCAACTTCTCCTTTGCGTGCTAAGACCCGATACGGTCCGATAAACCGAGGTGCCAGTTTACCCTTAATTCCAAATCTCTTGATTCCACGAAGTGGCGATACCCTGAGGTATGCTCTATCACCTATCTCATACACCACTTCCTTGCGCTTGGCGTCAGCGTAGCTCTTCTGCCTTGATTGTGCTACCTTCAGCCTGTCTCTAATCAAGGCGACCTTCTCCTCAGCGTCCTTGATCAAATCAGGTCCAAACAACTGGTGTTCTCCTACTCCATCCCATAGCAATGGTGTTCGGCACCGTTTCCCATACAGCACATCAAACGGTGACGTCTTGATGCTGGTTTGATAGCTGTTGTTGTAGGAAAACTCAGCATACGGCAAATTCACATCCCAACTAGAACCATGAGCCAAGGCGCAAGCTCTCAGCATGTCCTCCAAAATCTGATTCACCCTCTCGTGCATCCATCGATGTGGGTGAAACGCTATGCTAAACTCCAATCTAGTGCCAAGTGACTCGTGCAGCTGGCGCCAGAAGTGTGAGGTAAATTGGGTGCCTCTGTCAGATACAATACTCTTGGGAACTCCGTGTAGGCACACAATCCTGTCCATGTAAATCTTGGCCAACTTTTCACTCGTATAGGTTGTCTTTACCGGTATAAAGTGGGCTACCTTGGTCAAATGGTCGACCACTACCCAAATAGAGTCATATCCTGACCTGGTCCTGGGCAATCCTGTGATAAAGTCCATTCCCACTCTATCCCACTTCCAATCCGCACAGCAATGGCTGTAGATCCTGCTTCGGTGTTCGCCTTCACTCGTCTACATACATCGCACAGGGCAATATGCTTGGCGATGTCTCCCTTCATGTTGTTCCACCAAAATCTGCTCTTCAAATCCATATACATCTTTGTGTTGCCCGGATGTATGGAGTATGGCGAGTTATGAGCTTCCTACAGTATCAGGGCACACACAAACGATCTCCGTACCACAAGGTACCATGCTCATCCTCGCGAATATCCTTTTCCCGATTCTCCTTCATCTTTTCCTTTATCTCCTCTATCTCCTTGTCTCCTACCTGAGCCTTTATGATCCTGTCATGTAACGTCGGTTGGACTTCCATTGTAGCTAGGTATCCTTCAGATACTACCTCCAGTCTAAGGTCCTTGAATTGTTTGCACAAATCCTCGGGCAATTCACCAATTGTCAACCCATTGGCATAAACCTTCTCGGAGCATACGCTACTACATTGGCCTTTCCTGGGTGGTATTGCAGATTCATATCATAATCCTTGATAAGTTCCAACCATCTCTTTTGCCTCATGTTCAGTTCCTTCTGCGTGAATATGTACTTCAGGATCTTGTGGTCGATGTACACATCACAGTGTTTTCCCATTAAGTAATGCCTCCATACCTTGAGCGCATGAACCACTGACGCTAACTCCAAGTCGTGTGTGGGGTAATTCCGCTCATGGTGCTTGAGTTGTCGCGAGGCATATGACACCACTCTCCCATCTTGCATCAGCACACTCCCAAGTCCTCACGAGAAGCATCACGGTACACTTGGAAATCCTTCAAGATCCGTAAACAGAACAGGTGCAGTCACTAGTCGATGCTTCAGTTCTGGCTGGCTTCATACATCGACCATTCAAACTTCCTCTCTTTCTTGAAGTTCGGTCATCGGCTTTGCAATCTTGGAAAAGTTTTCAATGAACCTCTGTAATATCCAGCAAGTCCCAAAAGCTTGAATCTCTCCCGCATTCTTGGGTGCTTCCCACTCGATTCTGCAGTCACTTTGCTTGGATCAACAGCGACTCCTTCTCCACGACACTACGTGTCCAAGAAAACCAACGATGTTAAGCCGAACTCACACTTGCTGAATTTGGCATACAATGGTGTTCCCTCGGTTTCTCCATAATCGATCGCAGTGTTTCTCATGCTCGGCATCATCCTTGGAATATATCGTATGTCATCAATAAACACCACCACGAACTTGTCCAAGTACTCCATAAATACCTTGTTCATCATGGTCATGAAGCATGCCGGGGCATTCGTTAGTCCAAAAGACATAACTGTATACTCATATAACCCATACCTAGTAGTGAAGGCGGTTTTTGGTACATCCTCCTTCCGGATCTTCAATTGGAAGTAGCCAGATCGCAAATCAATCTTGCTGAACACCTTCGCTCCTTCCAGTTGATCAAACAAATCATTTATGTTCGGCATAGGGTACTTGTTCTTGATGGTCACTTCATTCAGCGAGCGATAGTCCACCACTAATCTCTTGGTGCTGTCTTTCTTCTCCACAAACAGAACAGGTGCACCCCATGACGACGAACTAGGCTGAATGAATCCCTTTTCCAGCTGCTCTTTCAACTGCTTCTTCAATTCCTTTAGCTCATCCACATCCATCTTATATGGTTTCTTTGCTATTGGTCCTGTTCCCGGCATCAGGTCGATAAGAAACTCTACTTCCCTGTCAGGTGGCATTCCTGGCAGCTCTTCCGGAAACACGTCGGGGTAATCCCTAATCACTGGCACAGTATCCATGCTAACCCCCTTAAGAGAATTCAATTTACACCTTCCTGGTCGTGCAGCTGACTTGAATCTAATCCTCTTACCATCCGGGGTTTTGAGTGAAACAGCTTGCTGTGCACAATCTATGTGTCCCCCATGCATAGACATCCAATCCATACCCAGAATAACGTCTAATCCCTGTGATTCCAACACTACCAAATGTGCACTGAAGTTGTGTGTTCCAATCCTCACAGTTAAATCGCGGCATCCCGCGCTAGCTATCATATCTCCTCCTGGTGAACTCACTCTAAAATACCTCTTCATAGACTCAGTAGGTAACTTATACTTGTCCACGAATGCCCTTGATATGAATGAATGCGATGCACCAGTATCAAAAAGTATAAGTGCAGGGTAAGTGTTGATTGGAAACTTACCAATCACAAGGTCAGGCTCATCTGGAATCTCCTCCATATTCATGTGGTTCACTGTGGCCTTCTCATTGCTGGTTGGCTTCAGTTCTTTCCTCTCCGGGCAGTTGTCAGCATAGTGTCCCTTCTGCTTACACTTGAAGCACGTCACCTCACTCAGATCCTTCTTCACAAAGTTGCGATCACGGTTGCGGTCATGTCCACCGTGTCCTCCAGAGTGGTGAGAGTGTCCTCCCTTGTGGCTGTGGTGATTGATCCTATGGTTGTCATGACGATGTCCATCGCCTCCATGGTGGTGGCGGTCATGGCTCCCATGGTCACTCCCTCCATGCTTGGAGTATCCATCATATGAAGTGCGAGACTTGTGATGTGAACCAAAGTGGTGATTGTTACTCTTTCTCTTGCGGCTTTCCACCTGCTTGTGCTTCCCTTCCAAGATCCTGGCCTTGTCCATAAGCTCCTGGAAAGTGGGGCAGTAAACCACCAGTAGCTGTACTGAAAGCTCATCACTGAGGCCATCCAGGAATCTCTCCCTCCTTTTTGCATCAGTGTCAACATCCTCAGGTGCATAACGGGACAGGTTGTTGAACTCCTCAATGTACTCAGCCACGGTGCGGTTGGTTTGGCGCAAGTTGCGGAACTCCTTCCTCTTCAGGCTCAGAACTCCTGAAGACACGTGGTTGGTCCTGAAACCTTCCTCAAACATTGTCCATGTCACAGTGTCCAGCAGGTGGGTGATCTGAAAAGTGTCCCACCAAGAAGCGGCTGGTCCCTCCAGTAGGTGAGTGGCAAACCTCACCTTCTCAGCATCCGTGCATCCAACAGTTACTAGATCCTTGTTGACTGAACGCAACCAGTCGAGAGCAACCATTGGTTCAGTCGCAGTAGAGAACTTAGCTGGCCTTAACCTCAGAAATCTAGTGAGAGCATCTCCCTGAGGCTGATTGTTTCCATTGTTGTTGTTCTGATTAGCCATGAACTGAGTCATCACTTGGGTCAGCTGCTGCCATGAGTTGCTCCAACTCAGTGGGATGACGTCGGGGAGGCATCTGCGGTTCAGCACAGGTAAGTTTAGAAAGAATCAACTACGACAATTGGATTCTACCCATGCATATGATCAATCAACAACAAACAATAGCAGACAATCACAAGCAAGCAACACATCAACAAACAAGCGATCCAGCAACATCCCAGGTGTTATCCTAGCAGTATATAACTACTGAAATAGTTTTACAAGAGTTGGCAATGGTTAACTAAACAGTTGATCAACTAAACAACCAAAACAGCAATCTGCCAGAACAGTCCAGCAGCGTTCGCGAATTTTTCCGCCTGACTTAAACTCGTAAGAAAATTTAGCTGATTTTTGCACATATAGTACAGAGAGTTTCGCATCAGCCCAATTGTTTTCATATTTTTCCGAGTTACCAGAAAAATATGAAAAATCGTGCAGTACTGCTGTATCAGCAGAAAAACTGCAGCGAAAATAACACAGATAGTAACCAAATTGCCATAACTCTTTCATAAAATTCGCACAAATAATTCCTGGGATATTGGAGTACACAAATAAGCAACTAAACACTCTTGAACTAACACGAACTAAGCTTCACAACGATCGAGACTAATCCTAACGAATTCGCCTAACGTGGACTAATTGGTTTACTTCTATCTACTCCTTGAAGAGGTTGAGATAGGTCCTTGCGGTCATGCGTTGACGCTTCGGCTCGCGGTACAACCATGGCGGAGGAGTGTACACCTCTCCTGAATCATCACTTGAGATCTCAAACTCCACCTCTTCTGGATCCTCCTCTTCTTCTTCATTCTCAGCTGCAACAGCAACAGCTTCATCTCCTCCACCATCATCGTCTCCATCATCATCATCTTCGTCCTCATCATCATCATCCTCTCCACTGTCATCATCATCCCCATTGTTGCCATCATCTCCATTGTCATCATCAGAGGTTGGATTCAGTTGTGCTTGGAGAGCGGCAATCTGGGCTGTCATAGCTTCAATAGTTTGATCCCTTTCCTGGACGGTCCCTTGCAACTGTTGTATGTTCTGGGTGTTCTCCTGCACAGTACCATGAAGATGAGCTATGGTTGCATCTCTGGCTATCAGGGCATTTTCCAGAACTCCCACAGCTTCATGCAGGGTGTCAATCTCCTGTTCTTGGACCACCATACCATTGCTAGCAAAATCTGCAATCTCCTTTATCATCATCACCTTCTCAGCTAAAGCTTCATTCTCCCTTTCCATGTCCTCTATGTGCCTCCGACGGGGCGACATGTTGTTCCTGTCGCCCGGGGTAACCACAATGTTCCCATCTTCATCACGCCTTCCATAGTCACGATAGGGTGAATCTGCTGGTAGTAGGTGTCGGACATAGTGGCACTGGCGGGACAGGGCTTCATGTATGGCCAAGTTGATTCCAAGTCCCCAGTTGCAGTATGTCTTGGTGTAGACCAAGTGCACGGGGTTTGGCAAGGCGGCATCTCTGAATATGAAGGTAGTGATCTCCCATGCATCCTCTCCATATCCATAGGTGTACAGCCTTCTTCCCTTGAACATGGGCAGTGGCAATCCCAATGACTGCGAGAGCTGAGCTAACTGCCTTGCAAAGGGCCTTGGTGACTCCATGGTGACATACTCAGTCCTGACGTCTCCCATCTATCAAGTAAAAGAGGAAAGTGTGAGAATAGCATATGGTAAGAATTTACGAGGGTGAAAGGCATAAGATGTAAGACAGAGTTAATATAGGCTTTAATAAATCTATGGCTTCCTAATCCAATTCTAGGTCACGATCCTACAGTCGACACACGGGCTCTGATACCATCCTGTAACACCCCGGTTCTGAAAAGACCGTGGCCTCTATGTGACATGCCAATCCCTGGATCGGTTCATTAGCCCACAATAGAGTAAGATGAATAACATAGCAAAATATCCGTGTATCATAAATAATGAAGATCCAGAGTACCATTATTACAATAAAAGCTTAGCCCAAAGCTAGCTCAAATTATTCAGGTAGCAACATAAATAAAATAAATCCTCCATTCTTCAAATTGCCCACAAGTGAACAAGGGCCGAGTGGAGTACCGTGGCCTATATCGATTACTCAGAATCGGAATATCCTGCAACATGAAACGTAGCAGCCCCGAAGGGTCAATACATGGAATGTATGGCAAGTAGAGCTAGTAAAGGAGACAATAATACTAACATCTACATGCATATTTGGCATGTGGAGCTGTGTCTGGCTTGCATTTGCAAATAACTTTGTCCTACTTTCATAAACAGTTTTTGATTTTCTTTGAAAAGATCCCAATTAAGTTAACCCAACAATATTAAAACAATTAAGAAATTAGAATGAGCGAGAAACATGTCATGGAATCAATATCAAGCAACTCAGTTGTCCATAACCGGGGACACGGCTAATCGATTAGATTATACACCCTACAGAGGTTAGTACACTTTACCCATGTGACTTGGCCAGCCTAGCTCGTACCATCACTCTCATTTTGAGTGGTGATAGGGAGAAGTCCAAGTTGAGACTGTTCGGGAAGTAGCTCCTCAATCCCGGCAGCACCGTCCAACCTACCAAAATTCTACATCTCTAGATACGCGGGTTCGAGTTACCACAACCTACTAAGTCCAACCAACCGCCCATTCCAATATTGACACATGGTTGTACACGTAAGCTACACAATAAAGAAGCCAATCATTCTCTCTTGATACCTGGGTGCCTTTCCGCAATGAAACCACCAAAAATTATCAATCCCATCACACCCAGGAGGTTCATTGATTAAGTTGTTTTAGTTTTCACAAACCAATACTTTTAGAAACAAGTCTCAATGATGTAACCCAGCCCTCGTTCAACATAGCATGGCTAAGCACATCTACCAACGGTGGTTCATCTACAAGGAAGGCCCTACCACATAATTAGGACATAGCATAGCGATAGTATCATCCTACAAATGCATCTACAAAATACACGACAATGCATTAAAAATAGTAGGACGATATCATAAACAAAGTAGCATCTACTTGCCTTGGTTGTAGCGGTCGGAAGAATAATCCACACACGAGCAAGCGTTGCACTCGTCACAATATACACGATACAATTGCATCCATAAACAAACAAACCACAACATATGCAACAAATATGATGCATGAATGCAAGAGCGACAAGTGAATTGGTGCTACAGCTGCACCACAACATCCTATTCCATAATACTACCGATTGCATGCATGGAAAAATAGTTTTAGCGCTAGGAAAACTATTAAGTAAAAGTAATGCTCAAAACTAGAGCTAGAACTTAAATAATTTACTACCGGTAGTATACTGTTTGTAAAATCTTGGAAAACTTCTACCGCATAGGCATCGCTGATTAGAAACAGTACCAACTGGAATTACTCAAAAAGGAATTATAAAACTCCCCGAGTAATTAAAACTCTATAGAAAGCCACTAGGCAGTTTCTGCAGAAGTTTTTACTGTAAGCCTATCTTTTTAATTCACGATGAGATTCCCCTCGTTCCACTGAATCCAGGGACATATCATACGTGATTTTTGGAGCTACGGATCTTTTTCTACGAATTTATTACTCCGAAAAGGCCACTAACTTGTTTGATTAAACTATACTAAACCTTGCTGCAAAAGAACCAAAGGTACAGCGAGATTCTACACGACTCACTGAATCTATACATATTTTATTTGCAATTTTTGGCCAAGCGGTTTAATTTCTACGCAATTTACAAGTTTCTACCGAAATCTGTCAACTAAAAGGATTAACGAAATTAACCAGTCAATTGTGTACATTGGTCGGTCAGCGTCTGGCTGACTGGGCGTCGACTAGTCAGCGCCTAAGTCTGACTGGTCAGCGAATGATCTAAGCCGCTGATCTGAGATCGGCCGTGGCTGCAGTCTTAGGAAACAAGCGGCGAAAGCAGACGGCGAGTTCCGGACGGTGACAGCGATCGATTCAGCGACCGCGAAGTCTTTCTGTAGCGGAGAGAGGCGATCAAGCGCTGCGGTTAAAGTGGTCATCAGCGGCCAGGCGAAAACCCACGCGTGATGTCGTGATGCGTCTTATGACAGCGTTGTGCGCCAATAAATATAGCCTTAGCCAGCAGCGTGGCAACTAAGCGGCAACATATCGCAGCGTAGCCCGGCGCAACAAAGCGGCAGCGGTAATAATGACGGCGGCCTTGTATGCCGCTTGTGGCAGCAACGGCCTTAAGCAGCGCCAATGCATGTGTGTGTATAATGCAATGGTGGCGCCCAAGAGTCACCGAAGCCTGGCGAAGAATTATGACGCTTCTTATTAGCGATAAGTAATGGCCGCGCCGTGACGATGGCCCAATGTGGCGCTGGCATGGTGGAATGGCCCTTGATGGCGGCCTTGATGGTCTGAGCTTGGTGAGCGGCAAGTGCTGGGGATAGGCATGTGCGGTATGTACCTCTGTGAGGGCCAGTACAGCGTGAGCGAATCAGCGCAGGAGAAGCGACCAGTAGTGTGCGTGAAGGAGGAGCGAGCGTCGCTGACCTGTGATGAGGCCCGGCGATGGCCGAGTCTGTGATCAGGAGGCGGTCCTCGGGGAATTTGTGCGGCGGCTGTGATTATCGAGGCAGGTGGGGTCCTTTTGTGGCCCCCTCGGAATCCTAAACTGAAGCAGTTGAGAGTTGGTTTCGGACTGGTCAGTCCGGA
This sequence comes from Avena insularis, assembly GCA_023614405.1. Taxonomy (NCBI): domain Eukaryota; kingdom Viridiplantae; phylum Streptophyta; class Magnoliopsida; order Poales; family Poaceae; genus Avena; species Avena insularis. Next base: position 16,974 of record JAJUPC010000803.1, read on the forward strand.
ATTTCGGACCGTTTCGACGCATTCTCGCGGCTACAACTTCTCCGTCTGAGCTCCGATTAAAGAAAATGATTCTTGCTCCGGCCAGTTTAAATGCAGTCGGGGAACAATATAGCGTCAAGGTTTGGGAAACCACTAACCTACAAGGGTGGTCCATGCTAGTCCTACTAAAGCTTCACTTGAGAACCTACCGTAACAAAATAAAGTAGGGTTTTTTGCAAATAGCGTTTTGGCGAACCTTTTCATAGCGGTTTTTGCATGGAAAAGCATGATGCAATGATATGAATGATATGCAAGACCAAATCCAAAATTTTGGATGTAATGAGAAAGTTATCTAACATATCTTTGGGGGACTTATTAAATGAAATGTTCAGCTCAATCCTGCTTACATAGACTCCCTCATGAATTTTTTATGGTGGAGGGCCAATCTGTTTAGGGACATGACAACTCCCGAAATCTTACTTCCCTCTCATTAGAGCTCATTCTTGGTACAAAAAGCAAACAAAAAAAGGGATAAGGAGAGAGTCATTCTTGATGTAATAACTTCCAAGACTCAAAGAGAACTCTTTGTTTATCTCTCCTATACAAGTACTTTTTCTTCTAGCAAGCTTTTAAGTTAGGCACAAAAAGTTTGAGAAGAAGCTCACAAAAGAAATATGAATTGAAGTAAAAGGAGAGCATTCTAAGTATAACCCACTTCCTATGCATAGGAATCTTGTAGAAAATAAATCAAATAAAGCACAATGCAACTTAAGCACGGAAAGCTCAGAAACAAAGTGCAACTTCAAAACTTTCAGCACATAGAGAAGTGTTTTAGTACCATAAGAAAACTTCTACAGCCATATTTTCCTCTCTCATAATAACTTTCAGTAGCCTCATAAATAAACTCAACAATATAACCTATCACATAAAGCATGCTTTCATGATCTACAAACACATAATTTTATCAAGCTCAAAATAGTGGGACTAAAACCTTCAAACCCACTTTTAGCAATTTTATAATAAGGTAACTAATCATTAAACATAGGACCATCATCTGGAGAGCTTTTATCATAAACATTTTCTAGAAAAACTCCTTGAAGTACCATGCATTTCGAAGTTAGGCACCAAATATAGGATTATCATAGAGATAGCAGACATAACTATTATCACAAGTTTTACCCACATAGTAGCAAAAAGAATCCGCTTTGGAACATAACATTCATCCTCCTTTGGTAAGCTTAAAGAGGGGACAATCAAATAATGTAAGAGGTAAAGAGTTTAGTCTCATTAGAAGAGAGTACACATGGGTAGATCCATTCTTCCTCCTCTCTACGACCATCACTCTCCCCCCTCTTTTTTCATCTAATGAGATTTAGTTTCAACAATTTCTTCTTCCATAGGCTCTGCCAAGTGTTAGTCTCTTCCATTTGTGGAAGCACCTATTAAAATATTCAAGCCATTTCTTCCTTGTAATTATCAAAGCAAAATTTAAGTATCTCATAAACCTCATATTCATCCCCGAGGCATCATCGGTATTTTCAAGCAAAGCTGGCAAGTTCAAATGCACCCTTAAGCAATAAATTCTTCAATTTGCTCATCATAAAATAAGTAATTTCCTTTAACATGAAAGATATAGTAACATTATCATTATACTCACATTGAAAATCACGGGTGTTTATACCTCCTACAGCAACAAGATTTATCAAAGCAATAAGTAACATTATAAGTAGAGCACACCTCTATAGCAATAGTATTTAATTTATCAATTTGTTCCCATAAGTGTTTCCCTTTTGTGACAAACGGTGCTCCTTATAATAATACTTTTCTTCTTAGTAGACTCACCTTGCCAATAGATCTAGTTCAAAAACCATCCATTGATAGAAAGCATGACAAAGCAAGGCAATAACGGACCAACAACTAGAGTAGGAACTATTTTTTGTGTTTTGAATAGAAAGCAAACCAAAACTAAACTAATTTTTTGGAGTTTTGATAAAAAGGCAAACTAAAAACAAAGTAAAGAAAAAGGTTTAGGAGGACTCCCTTGTGAAGGCGATCCTTAGCCTCCAGACAAGCGAGAAAAAGCTTGATGGTATTTGCGTCAACATGGAACGCCGTCAAGAAACCCCAAGAGCAAGGTGTGATCGTACATACGCAAGTTTCCCTCGATGAAAGCAGGTTATCTCAGACATGAAGAGGAAGGAAAGCGTCTCAAAGGTGTTGCAAGCAGCGTGAAACCTGCACAACACAAACTAAAGACTTTGCCCCAGCGAATCGGTGAGGTTGTCAAGCTCACCGGTTTGCTATAACAAAGGATTCATTGTATGGTGTGGATGGTGATGATGGTTTTGCGACAAATGTGATATGATGGAAGATGTATCAATGGTAAAAGATTGGACGGGGTTCATAGTTCACTAGAGGTGCTCTTCTTAGATAAACAATATGGCATGAAGGGTAGACAAATTACGAGGCAATTGGCGGCTGAGCAAGGCATAATGATGCAATACTAGACAAAAAAAGATCCTATAAGATTCGATTGGGCAATACAACAATATACATAGACCTCCATCCAAGCTGCATCTATGACTAGAAGTCCACCTTGAGGTTATCATCGAACCCCTCCGATTAAGTTGCAAGCAACGGACAAGCTGCTTTAAGCAAAGTGTGTAAGGTAAACAATCCACTTGTTCCATGAACAAGAGGCATTATTTTCTCCCTATTGCAACATCACATCTACAATAGAAGAGATTTCTATCACTTTCCTTGGAAACTAGAGGCATGAACCCACTATCGAGCATAAATACCCCCTCTTGGGTCACTAGCAACTACTTGGCCAGAATGGCTACTAACAACGGAGAGCATGCAAGATCACCAAACAACACAGACATGATAGAATCAATAAGACAAAACCATTAATCAATATGACATAGTAATCTCAATATCCATGAATCCTCATAAACACAATATGCATGATTACAAATAGATTGATCTTGATCATCAAGCTTTCAGAAGATCTATACATGAAAGCACAAGGAGGAGATACAACCATCTAGCTACTACATGGACCCATGGTCAAGGTGGAACTACTCAAGCTTCATGCAGGAGAAGAAGGCCTGGGATGATCTCCCCTCACGAAGGGTCTTGGGGAAGAACTTGATCCCCGATCTAGGGGCGATGGTGGCGATGGCTACAAGCGGTTTCATGGAGTTTTGATTGGGTGCCTAGGGTTTTACGCATCGGGGCCTTCTTATAAGCGAAGGCGATCCGAGGGCACCGAGGCGTGCACCAGGTAGCGGGGTGGGCCCACCCGCGTGGCTAGGGGGTGTGGCCCCCCTAGTGAGCCTTCTCCGTCTCGTCTTACGGCCGTGTTGCCCACGGTAAAATATTGACTTTGGCTTTTGTCCCGTTCAATTCCGAGAATATTGATTTTCTGCCTTTCTGGAACCAAAAGCACAAGAAAACAGGCAACTGATACTGTGGCAACTTGTTAATAGGTTAGTCCAGAAAACATATAAAAACACCTCAAAGTGTAGACAAAGCAAAGCAAAGTAGATACTAAACAAGCATGATACATCAAAAATTATAGATACGTTTCGGCGTATCAAGTGTCCATCTGAAATGTAGATTGGTGGAGACTTGAATTATCTTGAATCTTGCATTTGGATGTCGGATTGAAAGTTGTTTCGATGCGAATCCGCCCGCCCCGAAAGTTCTTGGTCAGCTGAATTTATTCGGTTGTTGTAAAAGAGTTGACATTATGGGCGTAATCAACACAATGAACTATAGGGTGCGTGACCAGCGCTCCCTATAGGATGTAACCAGTGTACATTAGGAGTCGTGAACTCGGCGGCTTTCTCAGTCATCGATTGTGCAATACGGTGATCCGGAAGTTCTTGGATGACCTTGAAGATACAGATACCTTCATTTTTTGAATGCATGACCAGCCTCCTCTGGAGTAGCCCCAGTCCTTAGTCGAATCATTGATTGAGTAAGGAATCGGCGATACTCCTCGAATATCTTATGTGTGGCGACCAGCGCTCCGGTTTAGGTAACCCCAGTGTACGGCGAGTCATGGACTTGGCGGAGACTTCGAGTCTTGTATCATGCAGTTGTAGTCAAAAATCTCGAGGCGTCTGGCTAACCCGGGAAGTACATCAGTCGCGCGACCAGCGCTCTGATAGGAGTAGCCCCAGTGTCTAGTCGAGGCGCAGACTCGGTGGAGACTCATGCAAGGAGAAACCGACCGAAGTGCATCGAGTCGGTGTCTCACGCATGAGGCCAAAAGTCGACATAGCGAAATCGCGCAACATTTAGCGGAAGGACTCGGTGTTTCGGATGAATTGACGCCGTTTCTTACATCGGGTCTTGCGACCAGCGTCGCGTCTATCGAGTGTGTGGCTAGCGTTGCATTATGTAGCATCAAGCGATGCAACCATCAGGAGGATTCGACTCGAGTCTTGAGTTTATCGCGTAGCTAGTTGTTTAAATGGACTCATTTGGAGGACCCGATAGAATAGCTTGTGATCGATCTCCTTATGGCTACAAAAACTATGAAAATTGTGAAATGCGTGTATCTTGTAAATAATAGTTGCGTAAACTTATAAAGTAAAATTCTGGTGTCAATCAGTCAAAACTTTTGCCTTGTATGCTAGGCCTTTTTCGTTAGCCTGATTACCCTTAGTCTCAGTGCCTTGCCGAGGCACTTGGAGTTTAAGGATTTAGCAGTGAGCAGAATCATCTACTTGGGCTGTCGCGCATGAGGTGCTTTCGAGTGCATAGAGGCGATGGCACATTAGGTTACTCGAAAAGGCGCGGCCCGAGTGTTGAGTCTGAGTTAAAAAGGAAATCAGCTCTAAGTAGAGGATAACTTAGCTTTGTTGGTTGTTTAGTGAGGTGAACAGGTCGCGAGCCAAAACAGCCGGCGGTCGCGGTCTCAAGCCGTTGTAGCCTGCGAATGGGAGGCGATGCAACTTTGTGGGTCATGGAGTGAAGTAGTGGCTCGGCCGAGTCAAAAGCCTGGTCGTCGCAACCGAAGACCACAACGGAGACAGCGCAATGGAAGGCCATAGCGGGTCGCCACAGCGGAAGAGCCCCAGTCGCGGTGGCTGAAACCCGATGTGACGGTCGCCCTGTCGAAGATCGCATTAGGTCGCCGCATCCGAAGGAAGCGGCGAATCACCGCAGCCGAAGGCTTCAGCGGATAAATCACGGTCGAAAACCGCAGCGGTCGATGGTCACGCAGTGGGTGTGGCAAAGTGGTGACCCCAGTCACTGAGCTGAAGACGCAGCCGTCAATCGAAGACCACGGCGGAGTCACCTGCGGAGTTGGTACAACCCGGTGTAGGGTCGGCGTGGGTTCACGTGGTCGTCGCTGACAGGTCGCCGGGCGAGCGGGTAGTCGATGTAGCGGTCGGAGTCAGAGCGACAGCGAGTTGCCGATGCTGATGGCGGTAGTGGGTTGTCGCATCCAAAAATTGTAGAGGGTCACCGCACCCTATGACGGCAGCGGGTCACGTGGCTGAGTCGCCACAGCCCCTGAACATGGAGTCGACGAGGTGGGATGAAGCGACGTGGCAGCGGGTTGCAATACAGATGTATGGTCCAAGTTGATGTAGTCGTGTGGCAGACATAATCGACGCGGCGGACTGGAGTCACTCGGCGGACGTGCGGCGTCGACTTGTTGTGGACATTTATCCTTGCCGTATGATTCATGTCGTGTACGTCTAGGTTAGTTGGTTCCTCTCTTCCCTTGGTACTTGAGCTTGGACAATTGATTGATTTTAGGTACGGTTGAGCACGGCAGGTTAACAAAGCTGCAATAGTACGCAGATACGGGGAATCTCTGTTGCTTTCGATCGAAACTAAATCAATCGAGGTTGCCCCAGATGCACTGTTTCTTTTTTTCTTGGGTTTTTATCATTTCTGCCACTATGACCAACCCAAAACTCAGTTTTGCCATTTGACCGATCGAAACTCCAATTTTACCACTACTCCGTTATAACACTCCTTAGTTTTGCCATTCCGTCATCTTTCTATCTTAATCTGTAATCAGTTTTGCCATTTTAGTTTTTCCACCCCTTTTTTATTTAGAGTTAATTTCATTTCTAACATGTATATGCTTCTAACAATATTTATCCTATATAGTAGAAATTACTTATATTTTCCCATTTAGTAAAACTTATGACGGTTTTACCCATTCTAAAATTTTACATATTCTATGAAGTGTGATCTCGGCGTATCCGCATCAAACGTCATTATAGTATTTGCGATTCCGTCCCCGCCGTCTGATAAGACTAATAAGTTCAATCGGTAGAGCGAAAGCGCCTAGGACTTGTTGACCGAGCACCAAGCATGGCCTCTGCCCTCGTCTTAAAGCGTTTGGCACAAGGTGGCCGATGATCTTGGAAACTTCGGCTCATGGAGGATCCGTGGACCGTATCAGGATGTTTGTCATCTGTTGCTCCTTATCGAACACTAACAGATGTCGGGTATACATCATGACTGGCGCTCTCAACTAACCTATCATGCATCCACGTCTGGTCGAGATGGATTTGGTGTACTGCTAGGCTGCTCCACACAGACTAGCAATGCTAATATATTCAAGCGGTAAAGTGGTACTCTTTGGGATGATCGCGTGGATGTTTATTGTCGATGTGGCAAGTCATGGTAATATAATGGCAAAAATGATTATAGACTAACGGTGAAAGATGTGAATGGCAAAACTGAGGAGTATTATGAATAGTGGCAAAATTGGAGTTTCGATCGGTCAAATGGCAAAACTGGGTTTTGGATTGGTCATAGTGGCAAATGATAAAACCCTTTTTCTTTGGCTCTATTGATTTGACGCACATCTGCTCCACGAAACTGACTTGATACGACATTGTAGATGATTCCTGAAAATTGCAACTTGATGTTTTTCTTAGGACTTGGACGCAGGGACATGTTTGATTAGGCCTTGGCCTTGGCCATGCCTTCCTTCCCGCAGATTGTGTCCACCGTTTGGAGTCAGTTTGTGAGCGTGCCTTTGTGAGCGTGCCTTGGCTTCAATTTTTGGTAAATTAAATAAAAATAACCTAAAATTGTAAGAAATTCAAAGATTAACCCTATTCGAAAAGAAATTCAAACTGAATAACCCTTTTCTGCCACTCCCGCCCGCGCGGCGCCGCAGCCACTTGTGCAGCGCAAGCTAGGACGGCGCCGCACGCCTGCCACGCTGTCCGGCTGGGGGCCAGCGCTGCACAGCTGTCACGCTGGCTCGCATGTGCAGCGCCGTCAAGCACGGCGCCAAGCGCACCTGATCGCCACTCGACGCGGCGTTGTACTCCCTGCCACGCTGGCTCCGCTGGTCCAAGAACATTTAGTGCGGCGCCAGTCGGGGAGGCGCCGCACCCACCTCTGTCGCGCCATGGTGGCTGGCGCCGCACACCTGGAGCCCTTAAGCTGGCACCGGGTCGGCCTAGCCCGACCCTCTTCTCTCTTTCCTTCCTTTCCTCTCCTCTCACTGAACAGAGACATGGCGACGACGGCTAGGGTTCATGCCCTCCTCTAATCCCTCCCCCAATTGCTGAGATCTTGAAGAATCCCTCCGTGGATCTTGTTCTTCACCACACCCCCTAGGTATTCCTCTTAAATTTGTCCAAGAAAACTCTCTATTTTGCCCTAATGTTGATGGTTTAGGGAAACCCTAGTTTATCCAAAAAATGAAGATATATAGTTGATTTGTTGATTACTTAGGGGGAGAATAGATAAGATGGTAGTATGTTTATGTATAGGATGAGCTTTTAGTATGATTGAGGTTGGAAAATATATAGGATGAGCTTTTAGTATATAGGATGACCTTTTAGTATGTTTGTTGTAGATAATAATGTGGGAATATTCTTACTTAGTAGCTTATGTACATTTTAGTTATAGATAGAATTTTAACTTCCATACTATGAATTCATCATGTACTTGTTAGTTGTAAATTGTTTTCATAACTATTGGAACCTTGGTCACATAGAGATGCTTATATAGATAGATTTGTTTATATATTTTGCTCTCATAGATGCTCACGTATAATATTAGGTCACATAGCAATTTATTCGTATTAGTAGTTGGTTTATAATATGCTCACATATATAGTTCTACTTTTTGTAATTAACTAGAATATCGAATCGGAATCGGAAGAGCCCGTACACCACCCCATGTACAACCGGGTTCATAGAAGGCATGTAAACTTCTTGAGCACGTATGATAAGGTTCACCGTGGCGCATTCTTCTTGGGGATAAAGGTAAGAAAAAAACCTCGAAATCATTATATGTTTCTCAAGTTGGATGGACATTTTATAATCGAGCTTCTATGTGTGCAGCCTCTTGTTCCCCTACGACTGAGGTATCACGGGCATTTACAAGATATGATGCGGTATGATGATCGGTACATGGTGCACATCAAAGCGCTAGGATTGCTTCCATTCATCCATATGGTCAATCGTGGTTAACCGCACATGAACCTGCTGCTATCACGCTCGTCGTGGTGGAGGCCGGAGGCATAGTTTTCACCTCCGTCGGTGAGATGGCCGTCACTCTGCGGGACATGTCCATGATCCTTGCACTCCTATCCGAGGATCCTACGTGCATTAACACAGGCTCCGGCGGCTGGCGTGGCCGGATGTGTGCCCTTACGGTGGTAAGTGTCCTGGTGACACTATAAACTCAAAGGGGGAGAAATTGAGAGTCATAGCCGGGGCTACTTTTAAGTGGATAGCACAAAAATTTAGTACATTTCCTGAGAATGCTAGTGAGGATGAGATTATTATATATTCCCATGTGTATGTGTGGTATGTTATCACGAAGACTATATTTGCTGATGGTAAGGGCAACATGAAGCTTCTTGGCCTTTGGTTGAAAGGCCTTAAGCTGTGATGTATAAAAATGGGCTGGGGTTCGTGGCATTGGCCTTCTTGTGCAGTAGGTAATGGGGTGTTTCTATTGTTCCCCTCTTTACATATGTTCTTCCAACTTATGCATGACTAAGCTTGTTTGCTTTCTTGCGTAGCTGGATGAGGCTTGTCGAAGGGGCTGAGGCTTATATCGGTGGTTCGTTGTTACTCCTCTCGGTGTGGATGTGGGAGCCTTTCTAGTTAGTAGGCCAAAACATATGCCTTCCAAACCCTATAGTGATGGTGGGGAAAGGTTGAAGTGTCTCACATGGGCTTACAATTGGGGCGTGGTCTCAAAGCCTCCAACGACCTACAAAACCGTGAGATACACCAATGAGTTTGACAACCTTCTCCCGCAAGTAAGAATTTACGAACATACACCGTTTAGCATTCCTTTCAAGTGATCTTCTCATTGAACTATCTTGTTTTGCGATTAAGGTTGTATGGGAGGTATATGGTCCTAGGGACAATTTTGGTTCGACTTCCATCTTAACCCATAGTCTGACAGCGCAATATATGGTATATGGGTGCCTTGATATACATGTGGGTTGTTGAGCATTATATGCCTTGACGGGTTATGAGACAGTTTGGTCTCTATCGGGCTACCTCCGGATTACAGGACAACGTGAATCTCTTCATCGGTGAATTGGTTCTATACAGGTTTTTGAAGACAATGTATGATAGTTGTGTGTGATTCAAAGTTGATCTTTATTCACATACAGGTTGGACATGCTCAAAACAAGAAGGCTGGCGGGGCAAGATTCACGAAACACGTAGCTAGATTTCTTTTATGTGTGAGAGAAGATAAGAAATAGAAAAGAATGGCGCAAAACCCCATTGTGAGGGCGCTTTCAGCAGTACCTCCATTGGTTTCTAGAGAACACTGTGAAGCTTCCTACGGATGCATATCCGGAAGATATATTGGAAGAGCGGCTGCTGCGTGGGGCGGTGAGGAACCTTGAGTACAACCAAGATGTTAGAGAAGGCGGCAAACCTCCTTTGCCCCGTGATGAACTTTAATGGTAAGTCGGTAGTTCATGTTCCCGTTACTATCTTAGTCGGATTTGTGTAATGTGTCATTGATTTGCTTGCAATACAGTATACGGAGGTCGAAGCGGTAGGATGAGTTGGAGGTGCTGGGTTCGAGGATGAGGATGGCAATAGTAAGTTAAAGTTTACGTTAGGAAGTAGGCAAAACTCATGCACTTCGTCCTCATCCTTAGTGAACCCCTCCTCATCAACTTCTTCATCGGGACCATCCTCATCCAGTCGGATACATACATTCGAGAAGCGGGATGTCATGATCCATGTTCTCTTGTGTATGATATAAGTCTAAATTTCCAATAATATTGTCACAGAGGCTCAACCTCCCTCTCACTATCCTCATATTCATCATTCTCCTCTTCAATGCTTCATCTTGATTCTTTGAAATGGGGCTTAGAGATGTCCTCAATTCATCTTCTTTGCAAAGGAGGCTCGATCAATTCCTCTTGGTTCATGGGTGGAGACTCAGGCTTCATATGGGGAGGCAACTGGTATGATACTCCTTTGCATATTACCATCAACCTTTTTAAGTGGAAAATATTTCAAGAGCTTTGTCTTGTGATTAGCCACCACTTCCTTGTATGCAAACCAACGTTGCTCAGGTGATCGCATTGTCTTCAGCAGTGTGCATCCCAAATCCCACATTGTGCCTACCCTCCAACTCAACAACATCACTAGGATCCATCCAATTCAAATCTACGAACTTGTTGCAACACCTTTGCATAGTTTGGACCACGATCAAACACCAAGTCAATCTCATCCAGATTACGGCTCAATATTGCCTCTCAAAGCTTCCTTGTCCATATGATGAACACGGACAATTCTAGCCATCCCTAAAGTAAATATAAGAACATAGCGGTACATAAATTCAATAAGTATCTATATAAAATTTACACTAACAACAATCTTATACAACCATACACCCTAACTCTAACCTAACCCTAACTCTAACTCTAACCTAACCTAATCCTAACAATCTTATCTATATACATGAAGGTTTAATATACCAATCCTAACACTATATATCAACCAAACACCTCATTGCTCCATACAAATTTACATATCCAATTGGTGGCCTAGCATTTGGAGGAATTTCTCAATCTAGCGACAAATAACTTAAAATTTGCGGATGAAATTGAGGGAGAAGAGGAGAATATCTTGGTGAAGCGATTGGGAAGAAATCTAAGTTTTCTTCAAATCTTAGGGTTTGAGTGGAGATTAGGAAAGTGAGCCCTAGGCCGCCGTTACAGTGGTGAGGGAGAGGAAAGGAAGGAAAGAGAGAAGAGGGTGAGCTGGGCCGACCGGCACCAACAAGGGCTCGGTGTCTGTGCGGAAGAGGTGGATCTGGCGCCTCGGTGACCCGCCCTTAAGGTCTTTGGGGCCTGAACCCAGCGTGGTAGGGAGTTCAGCCGCGTCAGTGGCCTTGGCCTGTGGCGTCTTGTGGTGCCGTGCTTGTACACACTGTCTGACCTAAGCGTGTCGGTGTCTTGTGGACTGCCCAACCGGACAAGCGTGGCGGCGTCTTGGCGCCGTCTATTTGTGTGCACAAATTATTTCTTGGCCTTGTGAGATGTGTAAAAAAGAGTTATTCAGTTTGAATTTCTTTTGAATAGGGTTAATCTTTGAATTTCTTCGACTTTAGGTTATTTTATTTAATTTGCCTCAATTTTTATCAAACTCGGCCTCCAGCGTCGAGCAATCGATGTACCATAGATTGATCATTTGAATTGCAAGAGTGGTGCTGAAGTCGGAGTCATCGCCAGCGTTGATGAAGACAAATTCGCCACGTGGAGATGTCGATGACAAAGTTACTGCGGCTGCATCATGGGTGAATCGACGAGATGTGATTTTATCGGCGATGTTGATGATGAAGAACCGAATCAGATTTGGCCTCTAGTAGCGATGAATCGTAGTGTGTGTTCAGTTCGGAGACGAAGTGGAATGGAATGTCATGATTCCAATCCATTGGAATGGGTTGGTTCCGTTCTTGTGTTTGGTTAGGAAAAAAATGTGTAATGGAATGGTTCCATCCTATGTTCGGTTGGGCCAAAAAAGTGGAATGGAATGGTTTTGTTCTATGTTTGGTGCATTTAGCAAAAAGGATGGCAAGATAGTAGAGGGAGTGAGAACGTTTGGGTGGATTTAGCATAGAGGAGCAGGAGATTCCACAAAATTGGTGGAATGAGTGTATTCTGGATCTAGAGGGAATATTCTCTTTTGAGGAACCACCTCGTTACATTCTATTTTTCAACTAAAAACTAGAACGGCTCTTAAGTGTGGAACCATTCTTTCCATTCCACTTCATGACAACAACCGAACACACCCGTAGATCGCGGTGGATGTGACCATCGCGACCGCAAGATCGGCGTCCCCAATTCCCACAGACGGCGCCAATTGACGAGGGTTCGACTCGTCAATGCCCATTATTATGGACTTAGGTTTTGGAGAAGATGAGGATCTTGGAAATCGCGAGGCAGTTAACGGGCAAGCAACACAGGGGACACGAGGTTTACAGGTTCGGGCCGGAGAAAAACCCTCTCACTGCTTATGCATGCTTGATCTGGCGAGAACCGAAGGTTCTGAGAGTCTTGCAGATCTGTCTGGCATGGAGGTGTATGTATGAGGTGTTGAGATAGATACGTAGATCTGTTGTGGTGTAGTCTATCCTCCTCGTTGGACCATCTGGCCTTTATATATGGAGGCTAGGTCTTAGGTGCTTGTCTGAGTAGGTTACAAGTTGTATTTAAACTCTAGTCTTGATCTTTCCTTTTCTTGTGCGCTCGGCATCGGTGTCCATATGGTCTTCATAGCAGCCGAAACTTTATAGGCTTCATGGACCCTGGCAGTTCATCGAGTGGGCCTTAGGTCGGCTGGACCCGGTAGGCTAACATCAGGTACCGTGGGGCATATCATGTCACCCCCTCCTTTTATAGGTAGGAGGCGGCTGGGGAGGAGGTCCTCCCCAACTCCCCTGTATGGCGGCGGCAAGGGAGGGAGGAAACCTTCCTCCTCTGGGTTCCTCCTCTCCCTCCACTTGGTTTGACTTTCAATGTTAGGATTTGACTTTTCAAATTGGAGTTTGACTATTCAAACTAGAATTTAATTATTTCTCTTCCCATTGCCTAGCCAAGTGACCTGGGACATGATACAGCAATCCCACATTGGTATGACACATTCATGTACCCTTCCCTCTCGGGGTGGTGGACCTTCTAGACCCTCTAGAAGCTTCCGGTGGCTCTTGAAAACATTTCCGAACCGGAATAGGACTTTCCTTATATGAATATTATTCTCTGGACAATTTCGGATCTCCTCGTGATATCCCGGATCCAATCCGAGACTACGAACAACATTAGGTCTCCAACTCATTACCATGTCTGCTAAAAACATGAATCCTTAAGTGTGTCTCCCTACGGTTCATGAATTATCTGACATGATCGAGACCTTCTCAATTAATAACCAATAGAGGAATCTGGAAATTCATATCACTCGTTCCGTGATATGTGATCCCTTGTGATCTAGTCACATGCTTGCAAGCCAATTGGATGACATTCCTTGAGGGCCCAGTATATCTATAGTCATATGGATGGACAAATCCACTTTTGATCCATGTTCCTCAACACATACTTTCAGAATACTCAATGCCATCTTTATAACCACCCGGTTATGAAGTGGTGTTTGATGTCATCAAAGCATCCATCCGGTGATGGTGATTAACATGATCTCATGTTAGAAGGATTTAGGTTACTATGTGTTTGAAATCTTATAGCAAGCGAACTATTGAATGACTTGATCTTATACTAAACTTAACTATAGGAGTGTGTCCATCATCATTCTCCTAATGATATGACCTTGTTATTAATAACATTCAATTTTCATGATTGAAACCATAATCATCAATTAATCAACAAGCTAGTATTACAAGAAGCTTACTAGTGACTCTTACATGTTTACAAATCACACAAGTATTAATGTTTCCGGTTAATAAAATTATAGTATGATATATAAACATTTATCATAAACACAAGATATAATAATAACTACTTTTATTATTGCCTCTTGGGCATATCTTCAACAGATATCACTTCAAGGAGGTTGCAATTGGTAGAGATTCTCAATGAAAACAGAAGTCTTCAACGAGCAGCGAGGCTGGCGAGCATTGTTGGCTCCTCCTAAGATTATGCTCCGTCTCAAACACGGTGCTATTTCTACTCACAATCTTGGACCGATCAGTGGTGTAAACATCATAACTCATTTTGGGTCATTGTTGTTGATACAGGTGTAGAATCCGCTTACATAATCCCCAGGCGTCCATGCTCTAGTTCAATGCATTCATACAATTGTGTCACCACTTTGGTCATGGTGGGCCGCTGCATTGGCGTATGCAGTGCACTTGAGGCGATGTGCAACCTTCCACGAGTTAACATCATAGTCACGGCGCGTAAATCCATCCACCACAGCCTCTATGTTTCCCTATGCCAGCCGCTGTTGCGTCCACGGATGATGTTGAGCAGCTGGCTCCTATAGAATAGCTAGCTTTCCATTGACTAGCTCCAACAACACGACTCAAAGTTGTAGACATCGCTCTTGGTTGTCGGCTGCATTGTGCCTGGTACTCGGGATCAGCGTATCCGGGTGTGCCGGCAGGTGTGTTTGTGACACGTGGGGGTCATCGATATTGAAGGCCTTGGAGAAGCGAAGTGAGCAATCCCTAACCTCAATTTAGCGTTCAATAGGATATTGGTGGCCTTCCGTCCCTATGGATGAGGGATGGATTGCAGCCCTTGTGTGGGTACTCTAGCCCTACACATTACCAAACCAATTGGTGCTCAGGTTTGTTAAAACATAAACGTTCAACAACAGTATCAGCGACAAGGAATTGGACTATGTGCTCAAGTGCATACCTTGCGCAGATTCAAGTGCAATTCAGACCTCTAATAGCCAGGATAGAGATGCTTCGTTGCGGTTGCGTCCTAGAAATAATTGACATCATAAGATGAACAACAATGTCAATTGTGTATGTCCAACAAGCTCAAGCAACAATAAATAAATCTCGTATATATTGAAATCAAGCTAGTGCTTTCTCTAATGCAACAATGTTTTAAGCTATACTCCCATCTTCTAAAAATTTCACACATACAGGCTCTTTAACCATGCTCCACCATACCTCTCATGGGGTAAGAGGGACATTTAATCCGAGCCATCCATTTATCGAGGTATAATTGTAGCCCACATAATTTGTTTAAATTTATGGCAAGTATTAGTAAATGGAAATGTTTTGTAAATAATGCATTGTTCTGTTATCTACATACCAAAAGATTCATAAGATGGTTTCCATATGCCCATAGTGTATACCTTAATAAGGTTTGTATTTCCTTTTCACACATTGTTTATTTTGTATTAATTGAAGGTAGAGTGATCTCTACCTTATAGTTATAGTTAATGAAGTGGCTAGAAAAAGAAAGAAAGAAAGAAAACTGCACAACCTTCTCACACATTGCTTAATAACCATAATTTATATCTTATACTTGTGTAGTTACATATCTCTTCGTTCTTGGACAAACATTTATCATATGTAGCAGTTGCCGATGACAATATAATCTAGTTACCTTACCACGTATCAGTAGGTGCGAGTAAAAAAGTTCTACTACTTGCTCGATAGTGCAGAAAATTTGCCTCTCATCTTAGGGAGGTCACAAAATAATCATGTTTTTTAGGAAGAAAATAATCATGTTTGCATGTCAATTGATACACCATATTGTGAATCCGAAACAGTATTAAATTAGTAATTATAGAATGTCTTTTTCCTTATTTTACGTTTGTGCTTTGATGATACTTTATTTGTTTCCTTGTTTTTTTACATGTATTTGTTTCCCTGTTTGTAAGCAACAACAGTCTATATTGACCTGATGGACTTGTTAATAGTCTCTTACCCTAGGAGGCAATAGTATCGTTAGCCATTAGATGTCACATAATTAACGGCTCACATTGCTTTTGGTGTACCTACAAATTTCTAAAGACATCTTTGGTTTGTCAGAAAGTCAAACTTTCTAAGTTTGATTCACTTGGCAAACACATATATTAATGTTAGCAATGCTTATGTTTATAAGTTTGTCAAACTTAAGAAAGTCTGAGTTTCTAACAAACCAAATATATCTTGCATTTTTTTATGGAGGTACTTCTTCTAAACAACTTACATACCTTCAATGTGCTCTTGCAAGGTTCCTTCAAACATATACTTTCGTTACTGCCATGTACTCCCCGTCCATGCAATAACCAATCATGGTAACCAAGATTCATGTGATGAATCCGTGTCAAAATTTCAGCCCTGGATAAATATTAACTTATCACAGATCATACTAAGGTCTCTTGAACTCTGAAACATCAACTGGTGTAAAAGAAAGTTTACCTCTAAAGCGAACTCCTTGATTGGAAGAATGTGACCGCAGCTTCACGGCAACCGCGTGCCACCGTCCTCTAAGAAGGCTTCGCTGTAGTCTCATACCTAAACCCTCCCTGACCAAGCACTTGTTGGAAGTTGTTCGTTATCATCTGAGCTCCTTGTACGCATTGTAGAACCGAGCGGCTCTCAAGACGTAGTAGCGAACTGTCATCAGCTGACACTGTTTGGCGTTGTGTGGTTCGTGATCTGCGACCCTTATGGAGTTGTTCATTGATCCTTCATAGGTTGCAGCTTCAACATTAGTGGTGCACTCACGGTATGGGGAATCAGACAGTTGGTCTCTTCATGGAAGCCCTCTGTACCTTCTTTCGCTTTTAGCAAGCAAATTAGTAGTATGTGTCACTAATACTATCACAACAAGCAAAACTGCAGGAACAGCAATGTGAGTGCCAGCCTTGCTGTTCTTTTTGCATGTAGTTAACCAATGGTGCCACTGGTGCAGGGAGAGTTTTGGATTGTTGCCATATCTGACTTCGATTATCAAATGGCGATTCTAATTAATGAGATTTCTTAAAAAGAAACATGTTGAAAGATAAATGGAAGTAAGTGAGGGAAAAGTACCTTAGATTCAAGGGAACCTCTTGGGAATTCTTTGTGTGGAGTCCAGAGGATTGATCCCATTGGAAGGCTGGTTGCCGACAAATCTCTATGGAAACAAAATACTATTAAAAACAATGACAGTTGATGCAAATTGGTTTAAATTTGACAGATGTTGCTGGACATACAAAAGCGTCCATGAAGAGTAACTGCGAAAAGGGCATCCCGTAATTGAGCATATCAAATTATTATTTGAGAGGATTCCCTGCAAGAGATGGAACACAACACTTTTCTTAACATTTTTGTTGCAAAAAGCTACAAACTAGGCATAAAATAGATCAATCGTATAATACTCGAACATTACAAGTACTTGACTTCCTTGAGGTTTGTGAAAGAGACGATATATCACCATTAAGACCATAGGAAGAGAGGTTTCTCTCAAAGCGAACTTCGTCCCGCTTTATAAATAAAGCACCCTACAGTATGAGACATTTGTTGGGCGAATGACTGACATCATCAAAGGAACAAAACACCACAGGGATACGGCTGACGGAGACCCAAGCCCAACAACAAGCAGAAGAAATAAAAGAAGAAGAAATCCCATAACGGCGATTAATGACGAAAGCGGAAAGCAGCTACGCAACGAGTGCGCCCTCGGAGAAGTACCACCACACAACCCGCAATGGCCTGAAGTACATGCAAAACAGCCCACCTCAAGAAGAGGGCTGGCGGACAGCGACACTAGCGTGTCCGTCCGGGACCTGAGTTTCCCCGATGCATAGCGGGGAGGATGGGGAGGAAGCCCCTGGGCACCCTTCAAGAGGTAGGTGCCGCTTAGCCAGCGTCACCATGCCCGATCAATCAGCAGACAAGGATTTCTCCAGGCCCTCCAGAACCATCCTCCCGGGCACTTTGAAAAGCTCCACCAATCATGCTCTTACGAGCACCGCCATCTCTAGTCTTGAGGTATCCCTTCTTTCTTGTACTGCCGAGAGCCACGGAGCTAAGCGGTAGGCCGAAGAGTGGAACTTCGGTCGGCGTAGCGGTCGGCAGCGGAGACGCAGCGGGGAGAGACCTACCTCTCCTAGCAGGTGGTAGCCGACCCGGATGTGTGTAGTAAGACAAACCAGGCCCTACGGCCGGCCGAGCCAGCGGAGGCTCGTGAAGTCCCCTTTACCGCCGCCGCGGCAAGGGTGCCAGCATCGAACCACGCCAACCGCCTCCCAAGTTCTACTCCTCCTTCCACCGAGGATCCGCCACCACCGGCAAATCCACAGCCTGGCGATAGCACCGCCATACCGCAAAGGCTCCCCGTTTTCTGCCCGGACGCATACCACGGACTGGGGGCTCACGTCTATCCGAGCCTCCTCGCATGAAAGGCTATCAAAAATCGTCCACCTTCCGAGGCGCGTACACTGTCGCCCGTAATCCACCGAGCCGGTTCGCACACCACCGAGGCGGGTTAAATGGCGTGACTTGCAAAATTGAGGTAGGTTTGGTTGATGTAGGATGGTAGGCAGCAGCTACAACTTGCGGAGGAATCAACCTCCACCACCCGATAATGGGTTCTTGCCGTCCGAGACCTTGGCGGCAGCGAGAGACACCACCAGGTCTGCGGGCGGCCGGGCAAAAAAATGGGCCCGTGAAGTCTCCACCATGCGCATGCTATAGCGCGGCCGCGGCACCGCCCGCTGCGAGTCTACAAAGCCCCCCCACACATAACCCTCCTCCGAGAAGAGGTGCCAACATCGTGAAAAGCCCTGGCCACCCAGGCCAGATCCCGGGCACAAGTGGGCCCAGATCTGGAGCTAGCCGAAGCTTCCTCGAGGATGCTGCGCCCGCGATGCCCCACCTGCGGCTCCTGCCAGCCCCCGCGCCGCCACCACGGCTGTGCAAACTATACTACGGATACTTGTGCAAACTAGTACTAATTCCATAAACACGTCAGCCAGCGCACATCTTCCGTACACATATGAAACACTTACACGCTTGTGATCCTTGGACGACCGCTACTGGCGTAGCTTTGCATATCAACCTATCTCACGCCATGGCCTTGGCCCAGGGGCGCAAAGGATCACCCATCAGTTCTTCGTAACCCGATACTTCGCCTTGATCGCCGTGATTGCAGACACTGTAGTTAACCGCGCCCATGGCACGATTAATCATCATCTACTCTCTCTTTTGCTGGAACTAATAACTTGTCTTTTCCTGGAACTAATATAGTACTATAGTAGTAGTACGTTTTTCCATGACATGCCGTCCTGGGAGTCCGTGCCAAGGTTGGTGGTGGGGAAGACGAAGAAGGTCTCGGCCGCATATATTGATGAACGGTACAAAATCGCATTAGGGAGATGTCGTAGCTGCTGGATTCCAATGGGAACTGTTGTAGGCGACAAAAGGGCATGTTATTAGGTTATTATTGGATCATCGGGATACCTGATGATGGCGGTGTCGTTGGTCGTGCCGAAGTTGGCAAAGCCTGGTATCTATCTGCAGGGCCAGCCCCTGCGCGGCGGTCTGCCTGCGGATACGAGCGACCTGTGCAGAGGCGGAGCTCTCAAGGTCGAAGGCTAGAGAGATGAACGGCGTTCTGGCGCCCACGGTGTTCACGAAGAGACACACCTGCATGAAGTCGTTGTCGTCCGGCACCGATGATGGCCTCCACCAAGTTAGCGGTATTTGGACTTGACAGGTTCACGGTGTGCCAGTAGTTGACGCCGATGGAGGTCGAACACCGGGGGGCAGTCTGAGGCAAATCGATGTAGTTGCCGTACATGAACGTTGCCCGGACGATGTGCGCAGCCCCGGACGCACGTACGGGGAACCGAGCGTGTAGCAGTTGCGCGTGCCAGCAGGAAGCGTCGACGGGTCACGGTACTCGGCCGTGTAATATGTCGTCGGTTGGTGCCGGCGTCGATGAAGGCGGCGTCCGGGGCGTATGGGGAAGATCTTGGTGCTGTCGTCCACGTAGCCGTCTTCCCCGAGAGGCGCAGTCTAATAACACAGATCCTGCAATGGCCAGGTGTATATTGCGTTCAATCATCGGTCACGGCTCGTAGATTCAGAACTGTACCCAATAATTAATGGCCAATGCGTGGCCCAAACTGTGTGAAAACAGAAATACTGAGGAATACCTTTGCTGTCAGGCTGGGCGCGAAGGCTTCCAGGTAGGACACCGGCGGCGGCGGCGAGGCAGAGAAGCAAAAAAGCCAAGCGGACTGGCCGCCATTGCTCGCAGCGTTGATGACATCCATCGCACACATGTACAGCAGCACCACCATAATATACTGTTTACTCTGGGCGCTTCTTCATCCATTTACATGCATGCATGCATGCATGCTTGCCAGTCTGAACTAAATAAATAATGAGGGGAAACAAAAAAATCTGTTGGACTGTCCGTCATTACTTATGTCTAACCAGTCCACATCCGTACCGCACCACCATGATTAATTAACCATGTAAGCACGTCTACCCAATACGTATATATTCTCCTGCATCCGTCTATCATCTCTTTGGTAAATGCCATTCGGCTCTTTCTGCAATTCCACTAGTGCTTGGCGTTGCTCTGGTAGGAGTTGGAGTCCGTATTCTCTCAACTATATAAAGGAAGTCAATAGATATCAATCGCCAATAATAAAGTAGCGATGGCAAAATGATAGTGTGAATGTATTGCTTACGTTTGACTCTATAATGTTTTGTGCTCGATTTAATGGCGATCGATATTTCTGGCGATAGAATCCATAAGATTGACGCGTAGCTGCCTCACGCGCTTCGATATGGTAATCAAAATAATCGCATTATTGGCCCAGCGGCGGAAACTAAAGTAAGAGATGCCAAACATATCGGCGTGCTGTTACCAAGACGCATTAGCGTCAGGTTCTGACAAAGCAACTACCCGTAACCTCACGCTTGAATGGGATCAAACCTGAAATGACGAAGAAAATGAATGAATGAGTTATTCATTACGTATCTCGAAATCAACGAAAGACCGATGTAATGGCGAAACTTTGCGCCACGAGCATGTCACGCATGCTGCAGCGAGAAATCTTTAATTTCAACGATGGGTCCATGACTTCAAGCTTGTTTCCTTATCAATTTGAATGTCTAGCGAATTGATGGAAGCTGCAAATATTTATATAACCATCAGCGCTCATCAATTTACGCAACATCAAGTAATCAAAGTGAATATGTACAGCGAGTAAGACCCTCACTTGCGGTATGAAAACAGTATGTGGTTAGAAATTTTGCTCCATTAAGTATAACATGTTTCCTCAATGTCCCGCACCAATTTTGTTGTTAGCGTGTTATATGCTTATCTGGGTCCGTAGACCTAACTTTATAGATTTTTAGTTTACATTCCGGATCTTCGTGCATAATAATCTATTATACTAAAAGCAATATGAGGTGTGTTTGAGGCACCGAGTTAATCACGTCATCTGAATTACTGGTAATTGATCTAAATTTGGATAAGATATAATAGAATTATTATTCGTTACGTAGCCTATTTGACACGGTATATGTTGAAGATGAATATAAATGAACTGTGCGGCTGAAGAAAAACATCATAAATAACAACCTGACCGCATGGCGGATATACGTGGTAGTTGATATTTGCGAGAAGATTATGAATGTGGACTTCTGCAGGCTGTGTGCGCTGAAAAAACAAACCATTACCAAAAACGGCCGCATATAGTATAAAGGTACATTGCATGTACAGGTACACACAAAAATAATGATCTAACTTAATTTATTTACTCCACTTTGTCTAGATACGTATATCGTGTATTATGCCCGTGTAAAGACAAAGTTAAGTTAATTAAGTTGGCACTGAGAAAAATCAGTTTATTTGACTACCATTAGGTCCCACGTCCCGCCAACTAGATCAAGCGGAACTAAAATAATCTCAGTCGTTACTAAAGCTCCTGGGGACTTATAAACAAACAGAGAACAGCCTAAGGTCTATTCTTTGATTAATAGGGAAAAAATATTGGAAAACGTTCATCTTGCATCTGAGGAAGGTGCTTTTGATCGATTTTGTCGACCATCTAGGCCTCCATACTTGGTCATTAGGTATAGCTGCTCCTTGTATATATAAAAATATTTTTATTTTATTAACAACAAACATGAAAAAAGATTACGATATGCAATACAAAAATGCCCATTTACATGTTTCATCAAATTTCCTGTCAAAGCAATAATAAATCAATTTAGTGAATTCATAATCATCAAAGAAGAGAGCGTTTGATTAAGGCATGAGGTTGGGTATGGACCATTATTAACACCACCGTGTGCACACTTGAAACATCACTATCCTAAAGATCGCACTGTCTAACTTATAGTCACCGCTATATGCAGCAAGCTAGAATTACTTATAAAGGTTGAGGCAAACCTCTTGGAAGGTATCATTGCATCAAAAGAAAATTGTTTAGTGATTAGGTTTAATAATCAATGTCATTTCAATTCAATGGATCTATGATACTTTGTTACTTAATCAATTGTTTTAATGATACTTGATGAGCTACTTCTGTGGGTTGTGTTCCCAGTTATCATCTTTTGTTTTATATTAGCATGTCAGTTTGTTGAAGTATAGACATATGTGACACTACGTTGGTTAGTGCTTGGCTTCTAGAGAGGTTTATGCACTCAGGCCAAATTTGAAGAATATAGATGCAATAATTAATATGTCGGTAATGAACTCATGATCAATGGTATTTTATTAGATTAATTTCACGCATTCAATATTTTCTTGATACAGTCTTCTTGCATAGGCGTTATAATATACCATATAAATTGGTCAAAAACGACCACAATCTTTGATCAAAGCTAATAGCTATAAATTTGAACATGAATTTTGATCAGTCAGAAGTATCTAAATTTTTGAATTATTTTTATACAATGACGCCAAGAAGTTGATGTAGAAAGTATGATTACGGACTTATTTATGGAGATACCTAAGAGTAGAGGTAAACATCGATGCATATGACCAAAGATGTCGATTGTCACTTTGGATTTATAGCATATGTTTTGTGTGTACATGATGCTGCTTTCATGCTGAACTTTTGCTAGAGTGGAAACTATATATATGTCATTTCCTAGAGGTCACACAAAGGAATTTGTACTATGGCACAATTGTAGCATATGAAGATAACGTGTAGTTCATGGTGAATAACATGATACAAAATGTTTCCTAAAAGGTAAATATCACCTTTAATGAAAGGCGTTAAAGTTTTTAGACACTTATGATTTCCTTTGATCGAATGTGATCACCAAGATTATGTTTACTTATGGTATATATGCGGATGATGTTTTAAATCTTATTACTATGATACTAGAAACAATGCTCCTTGAAGTTTCTGATAGATAAACTAACCAAATATTAACTTTCAATCTTACAGGATTTTGTCATTTCATGTGTTTTAGAACATCGACGCTATGTGTCTATTGCAAAATATTCAAAAATATTAACAACATAGTATGGATATCTATGGATATGATATCACTTTACCATTGGATAACATCTAAAAAGGGTCCTTAATAATTTCCGATACACATATTATCTTCCATTTCTATTTGAGATAACAAAATTAAAATCCCCTAATCTCAACCTAAAACTCAACTAATGATCTAACATCACATAATTGCCAAGCCTAAAGAGAGTTCTAAGAAATTCAAATTGATACCATCACATAAAAAATATATAAATATGGTCATTCGTGTGAAATTTTAGGATAGCATAATACTTTTTCACAAAATGAGCAATAAAAAGATTTTCCAAAGGTATTTTTTATATTTAAGTTAAATTGGAATCTACATATTATGCCATTACTATCATATAAAAATATAAAATAATAAATTTCTTTCTCACTTTGTCATATAAGAATGAGCTTCTAGCATTTTAGAGGCCTAACTAGTAAGGATATAATAAGGACTAATTACATACATCCAACTAGATATTGGCTTAAGCTATGTAGACAATGAATTCAACAACTGGGACAATGACGAGATAGATTTATGAGGCGTCGGTGTATATTTGGAAGAGTTAGAAAACTCAGCATGGACCTCCTGGTCTGGAAGTGAGTACTTATGGACTTTCACTACTGAGTCAACTAATTCTCCCCTACGGTGTCAAATTGCAGGTATGGAAATTACGCGCATTTTTGTTGGCTGTTCTTTCAACTTCGCAGCCAAATCCTCACCTGCGACATATATCTACGGACTATGATAGCCTTGAGCGGGTATTTTAGTCTTGGGAATAACAATGAAACACTTTACTCACATTGTCATGCCAACTACAGCTACTTTCATATCTGTGGCGAGGGCGTTCGGATATAGCCTTTAGGGGTTAGTCGATTATTTGGCCTGTTTAGAAAGGGAGCGTCTGATCTTTCTTTACTTGCACTTTTACTTGTTGTTTTGCTCGCAGCTCCCACTTGCACTTTGCTTGTTGATTTTATAAAGCTTGCACTTTGCTGATTTTATCTTAGTCACTACTTTACGAAGTGTGCGTAGATAGTCATCGGCTTATGATTGCAACTCATATTGCGATTTTGTGTTCAAATCAAGTGCATATGCCTTTTGCTTCTTGGTGTTATCTGAAAGCGGGCTCGATTTCTTATTTTTGCATCTGGCGGCATTCGACTTTTGCGATTGCTGCCGGTTTACTCGTCGATCTTACGATCCTTGGAAGGTGATGGAGGTCTTATGAGAATGCTTGTTGGGAGGGGCGACATTTTTAAACTTTTCGGTTCTTTCGCCAGTTAGTACTCGGTAAACCACCGCTTCCTCTTGTGTCCTTAAGGTGGCGAAGCGCTGACCGCAATGGCGGGAAGATCATGAATGGACTTCAGCGATGTGGTGGTCATTAATCTCATCATACGAT
Source organism: Avena insularis (assembly GCA_023614405.1). Classification (NCBI taxonomy): domain Eukaryota; kingdom Viridiplantae; phylum Streptophyta; class Magnoliopsida; order Poales; family Poaceae; genus Avena; species Avena insularis. The sequence continues at coordinate 41,788 of JAJUPC010000803.1, forward strand.
TGACTGTAGGTAATGGAGGTGGAGGCGTGACCTGCGGCGACTGGGAGGAGTGTTGTCAGCAGGCCAAGCACGAGCAATGTTGTTCTTGTCCCCGCGATACACTAATTGCTACCATCTCTCGCGCTGGGGTCGAAATGTCAAGCTCCACATTGACTCCCCTTTTTATGATTTGATCCACTAGCTTTAACGCCAACCCGGGTGATCTCACGGCCATCGCGCGTCACGTTAGGTGGACAAAATTAAAACCCCATGTAGTCACCTTCACGGATATGTTTTTCAACCGATGGAGCTCACAGATATCAACACAAATATATACAATTTTGATAGTTGCCATGAGATCACAATTACCGGACTAGAGCGATACGTTGCGATTACATGGAGATTAGTGGCGCTTTGGCTGCACTAAATTCACCTGGAGCTTGTCGTCTACCATCTCTTTGCTGAAAATAAATCCCATCAGCTCCTGTAATTCTAGTATAGCTGTTGCTGTTGGGGTGATCACGCATTCGAACCAAGAAAGTCAATATGAATACAATCATGATATTAAAAAGTGATGGCCGATGTCATATTGCATCATTGTCTATCATAATTCTTTGTTATTCATTGATACTCTTTCTCGGTGATACTTATATTTGTTTCATCTATTTTTGCATGGATAATTCTTGGAGGATGAGCGCACTTGAGCTGGGATGGAAAGAAGTGGTGTTTGATGCAATTTCTGCAGTCACAATACCTTGGAAAATCCTTTTTAGAGGCGAAGAGGAAGCAGAAGGGAGGCCGAGATGGGCCTGAGGGGGCCCCACCCCCATCTTGTGCCAGACCTGGGCGCGCCACCTGTGCCTAGCCTATCTGCTCACTTGCCCTATCTTCTCAAGCCTTCTTAGAAGGTCGCGCCGCCTCGTGAGAATGAGCTATAGAGAAAAAGCTCTCCGGCGGATAGACTTCTGTAGGGAATTCCTTCGGAGAGGAGTCATCGCCATCAACAGGTCATCAACCTGAACTGTTGGGATCATCATAATCATCCTACCTGGCATCTCCTTGGCACCCATCATCCACCCTCATCCGCTATAACAATTGTGTTGTCTTTCATAGTTGGAAACTTTCCGGTGTTGATTACTGTAGTTGATCTTGTGGAGTGGAACCATTGAATGCATTTTATATTCAAATTTATTCGTATCATATCTAATCTCGATCTTATTCCTTATGATGTCTTATGGTAGTTCATTCTTGAGGACATGGGAGAAGTCATGTTGTTGAAGTAGTTGATTGTGTTGAGGTGACTAATGGTTGATATTTGTGGTTGTTGGTGCTATTATCAGTGGTGTCATCTTGAACTTATTACTTGATACTTCACCCATTGTTGACCTAAGAATCCATTGTGTATTTGGCTACCACTAATTGTAGGGTTCACCGGGTGTGACTTGCAGACTATAGGAAACCTTTGCTACAAAGTGTAGGATCTCAGAGTTTAAGGTTGTGTTTTTACCTTAATTACTTTATTGCTTAGTTGCGACATGCTTACGGGGTTTTAATCACAAAGTATGTATTAGTCCCTGGTAAAGATTTGGTCACAGTGCTTTGGTTCTACACAACATTTATCAACCAAAGATTGTCAGCTATATAAACGAAAAGCATGATAGTATTTATGTGTCATCGAAATTTGGTCCTCCTTAGAGTATTATAACCGGCTTGTCCTTTGCTAAGAAAGGATTGGGCCTTGTTAGTATTAGTTGTCTTTTATTACTTACACTTTATTTCTTTCGTTATCAAACCCTAAAATCCAGTTTGCTACGTGTTGAGATTTCCTGTACTCCAAACACTAGTTAACTATACACTCCTAATTTGGGATCGACACTCCTATTTATCAAAAGTACTACGATACCACCCCCTATGCTTGTGGGTCGTGAAGACTATTTTAAGCCGGATACTTGGAGGAGTGAGCATGTTAAGAATGTAGCTGATGGCCGAAACTTCACTAGGTATTGCTTTTATTTACATTTGTTGCTGTTTCCAATATGGATAACTCATGGACTATTTGGGAAAGCTTCTCACCTGCTGCTGCAGGGTATTAGATGAACCACCACTGATGAGGAATGAATCCTTTTAAGATACCTACAAAATTGTGACATGGATAGTATTATTTGGGGATAGGCCCTTCACATCACGGTGATCACTGCTTTTTGCCAAATTATGCTGAATTTGTTTAGTGTGCGGGTATCTGAGGAACCTAGTTAAAGAAAAAGTTACTCTCTATATCATTTGAAAGGAAGAGGCAGAAAAGAATGGTATAAGCATTGAAGAATGGAGCAATCTATGAATGATGAATATGCCTCTCTTTGTTCTAAAATCTATCTCGGTGAGATTCATGGGATGGAAATCAAATTTATATAAATTTTGGCCTCGTGGAGAGAGTACAGGCCAAGTTTGGGGAGAATTGAAATTCTCCAATGGCAAATGTCCTATTCTGAACTCCCTAATAATGTGCATTATTAGCTTTTATGCAGGCTTTCTCTTCATGATGAATTTGATTTTACTAGTGCTGCTTCTTATGATAGATCATTCACCGTATGAAAAGAAAGCTAAATGAGTCTTTAGACGGTATTCAAAGAAAACATGAAGCATGGAGATGACAAAGGAAGAAATTCAGGTACAAATTGCGTTATGAATGTATTCAATCTTTTTTTATGGAGCTGATAAGCTTCCATGATATTAGTACTGACCATTCTTGATTCTCAATTCTTTACAAATTAGTTGAGCCTTTTCTTATATTGAAATTCTCAAAAAGTGGGACAATTACCATGCATACTTATAAAGAATCTTGGTAATCATATTTCTGTTAGAAACAACGAAGTACATGCGTTGATCCTATTTTGCACGAACTATATTGAAAATACCTTTCTTGCTTACTAAGATAAAGATATTATAATATAGCTAATGTAGTTATAAAAATTACGAAAGTTGTTGAACCCAGATGACAATAAATCTTCGAACTTTTGTGGTAGCCATTTATTGAAACATATTGTCACTAAATGTAGAAGATGGGCACATTATCTTTTGTGAAGATGCTTCTATATCTTGTCTCTCGTCCTAGTAAAGCTGAAGAAAGCTGATGTCTAATGCTACATTAGAATTGGTGATTATTACTATTATGGTTTATGTGATATTGTGGTGCTAGTTCTGGTGTTATTCCTTATGAGCTTCTGAAGAGAATTATGCATCAAAATTGGTCTTGCTGAACTGAGGACATTGACTGGTTATTCACCTTTCTAATACGAAAGCCATTTGCCTATTGGTATTGTAAGAGATGTGTAAGTCCTTTGTGGTAAAGATCCAAATACCTACCCCTGAATTTTCTAGTGCTTAGTTAGGCAGCTTCTTTAAAACGATACTATCATTTTGATAGACCTTTTTGAACGCGTGGAGCTATTATAGATTGTAAGAAGGAGAAAGTTTTAACTATAAGTTTGATGGAAATCTTATGAGTTTTAACTTTTCAAATTTTAAAAAGCCTTATGAAATAAATTTTACTAATGATTTAGGGTTGAATAACATACAGTAATCCGGGTTATGACCTTGGAGCCTCTTTTTGATGATTAGCAAGGTATGCTCATTCTGATGATAAAGTGGTTTCTTGTGGCGGATTATGTTGTCAAATTTATTCAAGAAAGTGCTCTGCGAAAGTTATTATGAGAGAGAAACATGGTTTATGCATCCAATAATATTAGTTTTCCTAGCTATTTAGCTTTCAAGTTGCATTTGTTTTTCTTCATACTGTATTGGCCTTTTTGTTTCAATAATTTGTTTTTCTTCTGAAACTCCCTTGCATAGGAGTAGGTTAGACTCAAAATGTGTTGGATATTTGATTCTTGATGCTCTCTTTCACTTCAAATCCATATCTCCTATGTGAACATTATTAAATTATTATGCCCATCTTAATGGTATAAAAGAAAGAAGGATTTTGGAAGCAACCCATTTAGTTTTCTTTAGGTTTTGTTTATTTGAGTCTTGATTATTACCTCTATAGCCTCCTTATACTTTTTGTTTGGTTTTTGTGTCAGATAAACCTATTTTGAGAAATGGGTGAGTTGTTGAGAAGTTTGTTGTCCTGGTACAAATTTTGTGCTACGTGTAAAATTCGTAATGTAAATTATGTGGGTTGGATTTTCAATTTTATTGCTTGTTCCCCAAGTTGTTATCCAACTTTCATTAGTTTTGCACTTTTGATTTGAGCAGCAGAATATTTTTAAAATAATCTTTACCTGGTCTGTTTGACAGATTTCTACCATCATTAATTTGCCTCGTCAACTACCTTTAAATTCTTTTTTGGGTTTTGAAAGAGTTGCTTTCTGATAATTTGTTTGATAGATTTCAGTTGAAATTTAAACCCAAGTTTTATGGCTTTTGCATACACTAATGTTACTAATGAAGAATTGAGTGAGCTTTGTATGAAAGGAACTTTCAGTGTTGGAGAGAAAAGAATACATGAAGAGTCCATTTCCGAATAGGTAAAGGTGCTAAGCAGAAGGTTAAGTGAAAAAATCTCTTTATATTTTTTTGCAATTTTTATTCCATATGAGAAAGTGTGAGTCAAAACAGGGGAGGAAAGCGGGCTGGATGGGCCACACCTCTTAGTGGCGGAGCTTTACTGGCCGCCACCGAGTGTGATCACGAGCCATCTCCGTCCAGATTTTCTCTAATACCTTCCTTATGTACAACCCATGTGCCTTACCCCAGTCACGAGGTTAGGTATATGTCATTTCTCGTCATGTTTCATTTAGGTATGTTTTTGTCGGAAATATTCTCAAGTTTAGAGGCATCATTGTCTCACTTAACTGACAGGGGAAAACGTGGAAGAGAAAGGGTCATGACTAGGCGAATGTAGTTGGAAGCAAGGAGGAAGTAAGGAAGCATGTCAGGAGGCATGAAGGGCTTGCTCCGCGAGGGATCAAGGGGTGAAGACCTACTTGTTGGGCAATTAACACTTTGGACTTACTTTTCTCACTCATATACGGGGATGATGACCTCGTTCTGGACTTCCGGTTGTTCCTGCTACAGGCGATGGAAGCTCTTGAACCACAGATGAGTTTTGTGATAAGTACCAAGATCTAAGGAGGAAGGTGGATATACTTAGAGGGTGAATAACCCAGGCCGTAGGCTGGAAGTTTTCTCACCCTAAGCGAACACCACCACCACTTGAAGGAAGTAATTAGATCATCGGTTTGGCATCCCCAGTTTGTTCCAAGCTTGGTGGTCTCGCAGGTATCACATCATTATCTTTGTTTTTACCTTTGGTAAGGTCATATCTTGAATGATTATCATATATGATGGTTTTGCATTGTGGAAGTATCTCTCCTTTGGTTGGTTATCTATGTATCCCTTGGATATGAGGTGCCTTTATGGAATATTAATGAAGTTTCATCTTTTTTGCACATCTTATTTGGTTGCAATCTCTAATATGATTTATCTTGTTGATTAGTATTGGTATCACTTTGGAGACATCAAGTAAATCTAAGTGTTTTTTAACAGAGCAAGCTACGTCCCAGTAACAACACGTTTTGGGATTTGAAAGGAAAAGAAAAGCACTAGGGTATTTTATAGCATTTTCTTTCTTTCTTGATTAGTATTCTTTAGTTAAGATATTTTGTGTTTTCAAAAGGAAGATTGCATGTTTGTCTTTATCACTTGTATGTTTGCTTGTTTCCTTCAATTCTTTTGCTTAGCTAGCCAAAAACTTGTCATTAGAGAGAGAATACTTCTCGTGCATCCAATCCTTTAATACCAAAACCTATGCCATTTGAGTCCACCACTATCTACCTATTAGCATGTATTGCTATTGAAGTAAATTCTGGAAGTTTCATCTACCTTTCAAATTAAAAATTCTTTTGTTGTGTGAAAACTGGTTAGTAAAGCTCTCACGAACTTGATGGCACACCTTATTTTCTTGCCCTAATAAACTTGAACCATTGTATGCATCTATATTTGTATATACTTGCCTTATAAGTTCAAAATTAAGCGAGCAAGTCTTTGTCACTGGGAACACTTTCCCAGCGCTTGTAAATATCTACCTAGTTGATATCATAGCTCTTTTTTTATGGGCCGATGAGTCGATTGTGAAATAAAGGGAGCTTGTAAGATCCATGGAGTATATAACATATGTGTTGAAGAAAGCATTTGGGCCGCTAGCCTAAGACATGCACAATCATGGTGGAAACTTGTAGCATCACCATAGTGAGAAATATTTGAAGCATTCTTCTTATAAGAAAAGAGAGGTAGAAAAATAGGAGAGAAAAGAAGAGAAAAGAGGAGAAAATAAGGTAAAAGGCACCTACATTTTCCCATGGTAAATAAGAAGATTGCTCAGGGATGCTCACTATGTTGTTGCCTTGTCATTTATGATATGGGATAGCTCATGTATCATGGGGCATGAGGGTACCCGGGTTAAGCGGTTCTCTATGATACACATGTACTTACTATGGCGAGAGGACTTATCGGTAACTAAAGGATTAAGTGATGTAGCATGAGGGCGGCCCTCGTACTCAAGGGACATGCAAGATTGCCAACTTATACTGTTGTCAAACATATACTCCATCTTTGTTCACTTTAACCTTAATCACCTCAAGATGCTTATGATAGGGCAGCAGCTGAGAAGCTTAAAGCTAGTAAGTGCCATAATCTTTTGAAAGCTCTTTGCATGAAACTTGAAATCTATAGCCGCTCTGCGAAGGGCCTTTCTTTAGCCTTCTTAGTTGGTCGATTAAACGCTATTTCCCATCTCTATCTCCAGTAAAGCATTTGAGTTGTTGTGTTTCAATCATTCATATGATGATTTATTCAATCCATGTATCCTTATTTTCCTTGTTTTGCACATTGTTCTTATCAGATAGGTATTACTTTTAGAAAGCCATCATTGTAAAAAACCTTTTATGATTGACAAAGGACTCTGCTATAAACTTCTTACAAAAAGCTTTTGCTTGAAAGCTGTTTGTCAAGCGTTCTCTGACCCAGAGAACAAAGTTTGCTGCACCAATTATGATTTCTCTTTTATGCATCTTTATTGTGACTCCTTACTGCGTTGCAAGTTAAGTTGTATATATTGGTGAGTTTTCTTTCTATTATGAGTTGTGTATTAGTAAGTGTGATGCTTCTTGTCGCGTATTCTTTTATCGACACTTCACTCCCATAAACATGTGGTCGTATTCTGGAGGCTCAGTTTTTCCGGCGGGGACAGCGAGGTCTAAGCTTCGGGGGAGTTGATCTACGTCCATTTGCATCACTATTATATATCATAATTTCTTTGTTATTCATTGATATATTTCTTATTAAGAGGTGATACTTATGTTGTTTCATCTATTTTTCGTATTGGATGATTCTTGGAGGATGAGCTGCGAAGTCGGGTTACGATGGAAAAAGCGGTTGTTTGATGCAATTTTCTTGAAGATCGAAAATGCCAAAATACATAAATCCTTTTTTCCGAGAGGCAGAAGGAAGCGAGAAGGGAGGCTGAGATGGGCCAGGGGGCCACCACCCCATCTTGTGGCAGTACCTGCACCTAAAGCGCCACTGAAAGTGTGTGCCACAGCCTACCTCACTACCTTGCCCTTTAGCCTATATCTTTCTCCTCGAAACCCTAATACACGGGAGGCGACCACAGAGAAAGATTTTGCATACCTCTGAGTAGGAAACGCCTTCTTTGAGAGAAAAATCTCTCGTGAGGCTGAATTCTCTGCGGAAATTTCTTTAGGAGAGGGAGATCATCGCCATAAACACAAAGCAACTTCGCCGGGATCATCATTATCATCCTCACCACCATCTCCACCAGCACCATCATCACCATCCATCCTTGTATCAATTGTATTGAATCTTGCATAGTTCTTAGGAAACTTTCCGGTGCTGATTACTTTATAGTTGATGCTTGTGAGTGGAATCATTGAATTATTGTTTATGTTGATTGTTATTCATCATCATATCATCTCGATTGATCCATATGATGTCTTGTGGTAGTTAGTTTAGTGTTGTCGACCCAACAAGTTCACAACTCATGTCATACATACATAAATAGCTATATATAATGCCAACAAGTTCAAACCACTACAAAGCATGCACCATCACTAGAGACCAGTTTGACACCAAACTAGAAGGTACATAACATCACCTTCCTAGAGATTGTGTTGGTGAACATATTCTCCCCAGTTTGATGTGAAACTAACATTACCTTCATTATCATGCTTGATTTAACTTTACCAATGACATATTAACAACCATAGGATAAGTCGATGATTTATCCTTCTTCATATATGTAAGGCACCAATATACTAGGGTGCACACACTATGAATCAAATTTGGCTGGTACTTGACTTTATTATTTTGTGCATATATATATGATTTAGTAGTGGCATGGTGAATTGTAGAGCATACCACTAACTTGTTACTTATGGCACAGGGGGACACGCCAGTATATGTTATCAGTGGAACCAAAATGACCATTTATCTACTAGTGTTATCTTGTTAAACTCTTTCTTTTGTATTGAATCAAGGAAGAAGCTAAATAGATATTATTGGTATGCAGTAGTCACTAACCTACCATAGATGAAACATGATATACAATTGGTAAAAATAGAATGGTAGTCACGGTCAACAAATAAATATAAAATGATCATATTCCATGAGTTACTAACAAACAAAGGGTTGTACATCAAAATTTAAGAAGATTCACACTTCATGCATATGTATCTATACATTTTAACTCATATGTAACAAGTTTATTTGAATATCATGTCATGATCCTTTCACAAAGAAAAAAATCATATGTATAAGCATTTACTTACATTTAAGCCAATGGCAATGAAACAAAGTAGTCAATCGTGCAACAGGACCGGTGGGCATTGATGTCACCCTCTTAACATTATGCTCCATTTAAATGTAGTTTTGTTGAGGTTCATATCAGTTGATTGATTAGTGACATACACATCATAACTCAAGTTCAGGTTGTAACCATCATCTCCCATGTAGAAGTCATTGTTTGTGTCTTCAATGAGGGGCCTCCTCGGCTTCGATGCACTCTTGGCTGTACCACCACCTTGGTCATGGTGGAGTGGCTGTGTTGACGAATAAGCGCTACACTTGAGTGCAATTTCTACAACTTTCCACACCTTTATTAATATCGTACATACCACACATGCTCGTGTCAACCCTGTCGATGTTGCCCCACCATCCGTTGTCGTGCCATTGAATGATGCTGATTGGTGCTGGCTCTACGCAATATGGCAGGCTTCCACCTAGCTCCAAAAGCACGACATCAAAGCTGTATACATCGCTCTTAGCCGTGAGCTGCATTGTAGCATGGTACTCCAGGATCGGCGTATCCAGGTGTACCACGACTTTTTGTGGACACATGACGTTTGCCACCGTTGAAGGCCTTGGATAATCAAAGTCAACAATCCTAGCCTCATCCTCATATTCAAGAGGATGTTGGTGGCCTTCCATCCCTATGAATGAGGCGGGTTGCATCCCTTGTGCAAATATTCTAGTCCTGCAGATAACCATATGAGCCCGATCATCCTGAAACATTCAGAACACAGTTATATAATGAATTTTGTACATTGCCAGATTCAAGTGCGATCAGAGCCTCTGTTTCCAAGTAAACATCCTCCATTATATTTTGTTCCTATTGGTAGGTTGATATTTTGTCACTTTTAATTCCATGGAAAAAATAAAATATGATGTGAAAAAGTGAAACACACCTTCAATATGTTCTTGGAGGGTTCCTTGACATGTACTCATAGATAAGTGCCATGTGCTCTCCATCTTTGCAGTAGCCAATCAAAGAGACAAGATTCATGTGATGAATCTGGGTCAAAATTTGAGCCTGGATAAATTTTAGTAACATATAAAATTTCACTCTAAAATTTCTCAACATATTTCAACTCTGAAACATGAGCAGTTGTAAAAAAAGTTCTACCTCTGAGGAACTCATTGGCCTTGAATGGAAGAATGGGACAGTAACTTCACTGCAACCTGGGTAGCATCCTCCAAGAAACCATTGTAGACTTTTCCAAACCCTCCTGGCCAAGCACTTTTTGGAAGTTGTTTGTTATTACCTGGAGATCCTCATACGTGAACCGGCGATTCTCAAGTTGCAGTGAATTGTCCATGTAGACATCGGTTCCTGATGCATAGCTCGTCATTAACTCTCTCTGCGGATTTGCGGGTTGTTCATTGATCCTTCATATGTAAACATGTGACAACTAGAAAATTAATTTAGAAGCTGAAGAAACGATTAGTCAGTTGTGCTCATACATATGCCATACCTTTTCTTCCCACGACTCATAAAGCAAAATATTACGCCTGCAACTATAATCATCACCATCAGAACTGCAGGGATAGCAATGTACACTGGCTAACGCTTTCCTTTTAACAGGCTGGCATGAACTTCCATTGGCGCAAAGGTCCTGAATGTTGTCATATCTAACAAAATCTGAATCATGAACTGCCATATTAGATTGAATGGAAATTAAACACAGGGAGACCTTAAATCTATGAGAACCATCGTGTACTTTTATGAGAAGTCCATAGGGATGGATCCACTGGTTGGTTACCGGACAAATCTCTATATAGAAACAAAAATATAGCCACCGTTAACATGACTAGATATAATTCATGAAATGATAAGATTCTGGTAAAAAGGTTTCCTGGCTTACAGAACCGTCAGTGAAGTTAATCGTGAAAGTGCATCTGGAACTGCGCCTACCAAGTTATTGTTTGATAGATTCCTGCGAGTTACAACATGTTCTTACTATCATTTTGCCACAAAAGTACAATGGATGCTAAAATAGATCCTACTCCAGACATACAAGTATTGAACAACTTTGAGATTGGCGAAGATATTGATATACCGTTCAGGCTCCTAGACGACAAGTCCTGCACAGAGATAATATCCACAGGTCAGTTTCAGTCCATAGTAGCAATATGTAACACCTTGTTCTCCAATGATATTTTCTAGCGATTCCACTAGCATAGGATCCGTACATAACTGAGCTACTTACACGCTTGTAATCCTTGGGGGCTTGCAATGGGGTAACTACATGTCAAACTGTCCCACACCATAACAGTCCCCGGACCGCACGGGTCCTCGATCCAGTTTGTACGCACCTGATGCTTGGCCCTGATCTCTCCATGATGGCAGACACTACAGTTATCAACACTTAGTTTTTCAGCCTCTGTCTTTTTGGAATTTGCGTACTGGTAGTATACTAGTATAAGATTGAAACTAAACTTTTCTAGTAAAATGATTGCATCAATATTTGGAGTTATTTGAGACATGTCGGTTGAATGCTGGTATGAAGATTTAGAGATGTGACTGCAGTTTGAAAAATCAAGCTACTTATAAATAGACAAGTCTTTTTACGTGTTATCCATCGATCTGCGTGTTTTATGTGTGTCCATATACCTACCATCCCCGACGTCTGTGCCAAGGTTAGTGGTGGGGAGGACCGAGAAGACCTCAAGAGCGTTGATGATCGGTGGTAGCGTTGATCTGGCGGTGGCGTTGATGGTGATGTTGTACTGGCTCTTCCGGGCAGCGAAGGTATTGAAGGAAGGGCGGCTGTAGAGGTACTCTGGCGTGACGGCGTCCCGGTGCCACAACTCGCCGTTGAGGTTAATGTAGAACTCGCGCATGGCATTGCTGGGGAGGAGCTGCAGCTCGGTGAAGTGCATGATGGCGAAATACGCCGGCGACGGGTCGTTGGGTTGCGGCTGGGGATCCCAGGAGAATTGTATTTGTGAGCCATTATTCCATGGCGTGATTGCTGTCTGCAGCACCGCGGGTGGCACCTCGAAGAAATCGTTGGCCATGTTCTGTACCTTTCTCGTCGTCGACATCTCTGTCCATAGTACAGGGTTGACCCATAGGAACCATAGTCAGTCAAATTGATCATCCGGATACCAGATCCATCAATTGCATTTGTGGTTAATATTACTACATGCCCTTGACCCTAGAAACAATCTAGAGAGGAAATGATCCTCTTGAATGTAGATATATTTGGAAGCTGAAGGTGCCGCTGAAAATAAAGAATTTCATCACCGCATGCGGATATATATATACATCAGCTCACCTGATCAATTCGTTTTTGGTCGGGCCGAAGTTGAACCTGTTTAGCAGAACAAGCCCCTGCGCCGTGGTCACCTGCGGATACATTGTCTTTTTGAGCGGCCGCAGGCTCAGCCCGGAGATGAAGGGTGTCCCAGCGCCGGTGTTGATCAGGCAGATCTGCACGAAGTCGTCTGGCACGACCACGATCACCTCCACGTACTTGGCCTCGTCTGGCCTTGAGATTTTCACAGGGTGCCAGTAGTTGACTCCGACGTGGAGGTCGAACCCGGGCGGCCGGTTGGGCCGTCGTAGTTGCCGTACATGAAGCTGGCACGGACAAGGTGCCGAGCCCAGGCACGAGGGAGCGGAGCGTGTAACAGTTCCGGGCACCGGCGGCGAAGCTTCGCACGTTGTACCAGCTCCTATGCATGAACGGCGTGATGTACACGGCCGAGATGTTGTGGCAGGTGCCGGCGTCGTCGGTGTATTCGCCATTGTCCGGGACGTAGGCGAGCTTGGTGACGTTGTCCGTTCGTCCCATGTCCCCTTGGAGGCCACAGTCTATGCTTATGAATCCTGTAGAGTAGTGCAAACAAAACTTGATGTATAGATTCATATATAGATTGAGGATATCGTGTGTGCAACTATGCATGATCCGTCTGCTGTGTTGTGATTTGTGGCAGCATGCAGAAATTCTGGATTTAACAATGGACATTGAGCACCATGCATACCTTTGCTGTCAGGCTGGGCGCGAGCTTGCAGCACGCCTCCACCGGCGGCGGCGAGACAGAGAAGCAGCAGCCACGGCGTGGCCGCCATTGTTCGCCGTGTTAATTGCTCCATTCTACGTACGGAAGCCGTAGCTATAATCGAGCATGAAATGAAGTATCTGTTTGACATGCGCAGACATGCGCAGCTCAACTCTGTACCTTTCAAAAAACAAGGACAACTCTCTCTCGAAATAGGTTTTCGCGCCGCTTTATAAATAAAGCACATAGGTGAGACCCTTTCTTTGGGCGGACCTTTATACCCAAGGATGACGAACACAGCTGGGACCGAACAGACTGTGAAGCCAAGAAAATACAAAAGAAAGAAAAAATGCACAACAACGCGGATCGACAAGCGACAAAGACTCGAGATCATTTCGCCCCAATAAACCACCCCGATCCTATGCCTCTGAATTGCGTGTACCAAGCAACACCTTCAAGAAGGATGGCGGCGATAGCTGACTGCTGCCGGAATACCTAAGTTTCTCCCGGTACACATGGGGAGTGGGGGAGGTACATCCGACACCCTTCAAGAAGGAAGGTGGCATCCGCAGATGTCACTGCGTCGAAACCAGCCGAGCGGCCAAGATTTCTCCGGACCCCAAACCACAACCCGGCCAACCTTGCACTCCACCAAGCTTGCCGCCCACCGGCATGCGCCAAAGCGGTCTTGCGGTCTTCGCCGGCGTCTCACCATGGCAAACACGCGAGTTGGCGGACCAAGAAACCCGCCCGAAGACAAGGGACAGCGGCGCCCGCTGCCTGCGTGGGAGGACCAACCTCCACCGCCATAGTAATAGCAGACGGACAGGCATAAGCATACCAGGCCAATCTAGGCCCATTTGGACCAGCGGGCCCATAAAGCTCCCACCACAGCTGCGGCGAGCGTGATGGCGGCCGCTCCCCCATCCCGAAGAGTTTCTAGACCAACGAGGGTAGCGGCACGAAACGAAGCTAGCCCGCCCTAACCCGACCAGGCCCAAGAGCCGGATCTGGGTTTGGGGACAACGCCAATCTCGTCCCTACCACCGCCTGACGGTAGCCCCCTCGCCCCGCCGCCATCGAGACCACCGTCGGGCGCCGCTTTGCCGAAAAACACCGCCGAGATTCGCAGACGTGGCCTGTTGCAGCCCACCATCTTCAACCAAGCGCGGGCACGGAAGGGCCGAACCGGAAGGTCGAGACCCGACATGGGCGGGCGACAGGCCCTCGCGGCCGCTCCTCGCCCGGCCTCCGAAACGCGCCAGGACCTGACCGGCCGCGCCGGGGCCCGAACTTCCAGCCCGCCCAGCAAGCCCCGCCACCGCCCGGCTTGCCCGAGGCCACCGCGCCAAGCTCCCCGGCGCGGCGAAAACCACTGCGCGGCGCCCTTCCTCCGAGCAGCGCCCGAACGGCGAGAACCGAACCCGCCGCCCCTTCACGGCGGCGTGCAGCTTCGGCGGCCGTCTCGAAGCGACGAGGGGAAGGAAGGTATTGAAGCGTGGCGGTGGTGGTTAGGGTTTAGCTCCCCGTGCCATACGGAGGGCGGCGGCGAGTGGCGTTTTTACGTCAGACCTTTGCTTTCGCTTAGCCTCTCCTCAAAACAAGGACAACTTGCGCAGCTGTATTTTTTGAAAAAAAAAACCACCACGCATGATTAATTAACCACGTCGTTGCACACCCAATATAAATGCCCACTTGTCCTGTCCAGTAGGACCAGCTGTATTAAAGATTTCCAGGGACGTGCGTCGAGCTTAATTATCGCCCGGGGCACACCAGGCGGCGATGCATGGCGAGTTTCCCGAACCTTGATTTTGATTCGACCGTCGCCTCTTGCGTCTTAACCCCGTACCCACGACAGTCGGCTCAATAAAAATAAAAATAAACATGGGCTGGGACTCGGAGAAGAGTTGACATTGCCTTTCAACTTGTCTGACGACGACTTTTTTGTGTTGAAGGTCGCGCGAACTGGCCGACTGCTGTTCATCTGGCTATTCTGATTCCACTAAAATCATACGATCGACATGGAACAATCGAGGAATAATGCAGACAGCCTGCTCCATATATAACTCAATAGTCTACTCCATCCAGGAGACTGGGGTTTTGATCGAGACTTGGCGTCCCTGGTCTCAGTGCGCTCAGGCGGAGCCTTGGAGAGCGTGTCTTACGTCCAAGGGAAGCAAGTCGGTTCTGATTGACTCTTGTCTCTCGAGTTTGTCCATGTACCAGATGGGCCTGTACCTTCTGCCGGAAGGGACCCATGCCGACTTCGCGAAGGAGTTGTCTAGGTTTTTTTGGGAGGCTCGGGACAACCATCAGAAATATCATATGGTCAAATGGGCGGACGTGCGCTTCAAAATTGGGGAATAGATTCTCGACTCTCGCCGCTTTAATGTGGGCGTTGATGCTCAAGTGGGTTTGGCGCATCCTCGGGGATGAGTCTCTCTCTCTCTCTCTCTCTCTCTCTCTCTCTCTCTCTCTCTCTCTCTCTCTCTTCATTTTATTATCTTGATTTTTATTTTTCTCTCTCTCGATGTCATGCATGCATGGAGGATTCCAGCTCTGATACCATATCATAGTTTGTTGGAAGCGATAGCCTTTGTCTCGACATCGTTTGCGTGTTAAATAGGCCACAAGGCAACGGTTACATAACATACATTTTGACTAGGGAGGATCCACTGCATCATCACCATGATTGACTCAATCATGTCATAATGATAGGGTGATAACACCCTTTGCCATCTATAATGACTTGCCTTGTACAATTGACAAACGGTACACAGAATTATGGCAAGGTTTCCTAACAGGGATGACGCCTTGCTATCCGCTGTCGGACCGCCGACCTTTGTCATGGTGGAGGGTGTCTCCGGAGGAGAGGCTAGGTTTCACGTGGGTTTCGCCTCTCCCTTAGCATATGGCGCCACTATGATAATATTGTACTCCCTCCGTTCACTAATATAAGAACTTTTAGATATTTTATAAATTAGACTAGATACAGTCCAAAATAAGTAAACTTACACACTAAAACATGTCATAAGTATGTTTCATAACAATGTTAGGATGTTTTAATTAGTGAACGGAAAGAGTATGTAACTTGGACCTTCGCTTGAAACTGGCCTCTCCCTCCGAGAAGACTAGACCGGACTGGTCCTAATTCTAAAATTTGAACTCCACTTCTATGTATATATATTTGTACACTGGACAACTCATTTATACAGATTAACCACCAAACACAGGAGTCCTTAACGTGCAGCAGGACCGGTATGCTCCATTGAAAATGCATCGTTCTTCTGGTTCATATTACTAGATTGATTAGAGAGGTACGCATCATAGCTCCAGTTTGGGTTGTCACTGCTGCCACCGGTGTCTTCCACGATGCAACCCTCTTCGAGCTCGATGCACTCTTGTAACTGCACCACTACACTGGTCATGGTAGGTCGTTGCGTCGACACATAGGCGCTGCACTTGAGCGCGATTTCCACCACCTTCCAAACACTGTTGACATCGTAACTGCCACGCATACGGGCATCAACCACACTTTCGATGTTTCCCTGTGCCATCCTTTGTCGTGCCCATTGAATGATTCCGATGGGCACTGCCTCCCGCAGTATGGCAGGCTGCCCTGTAACTAGCTCCAAAAGCACAACACCGAAGCTGTACACGTCGCTCTTGGTCGTCAACTGCATCGTTGCATGGTACTCAGGATCGACGTACCCTGGTGTGCCGACGACGTGTCCGTGGACACATAGTGCATGTGCTATTGAAGGCCTTGGACAAACCAAAGTGACAATCTTGGCCTCCATCCTTTCGTTCAAGAGGATGTTTGTCGCCTTCATCCCTGTGAATCAGTGGCGGATTGCACCCCTTGTGTAGATACTCTATCCCTGTGCACCACCGGTGCTCAAGTTTCAGAAAATGTCATGAAAACATTCAGCATATACTAACTCTTCATTGTGTACCTTGCGCAGATTCTAGTGCGATTCGGAGTCTGTGTTTCCATGGTAAACATCCTCCATGGTATCTGCTTCCTATTAATAGGATGACATTTTATCGGTTTGAGTTCTCATAAACCCCAAACTTAATGTCAAACATGTGGAACTTACATACCTTCAATATGTTCTTGCACGGTTCCCTCTGACATGTATTCATAGACAAGTGCCATATACTCCCCATCTTTGCCGTAGCCAATCATAGAGACAAGATTCTTGTGATGAATCCGGGTCAAAATCTGAGCCTAGAAAAATATTCGTAACTCATCAATATTCACTCTGAATTTCCCGACACAAACTTCAACTCTGAAAAACTGAAACGTATTCAAAGAAATAAATTCCACCTCTGCAACGAACTCCTTGAAGCCTTGACCGGAAGAATCTGACCGCAGCTTCACGGCAACCTGGGTACCGTCCTCTAGGTAACCGTTGTAGACTTTTCCAAATCCTCCCTGACCGAGCACTTTCTGGAAGTTGCTAGTTATCACCTCGATCTCTTCATATGTGAACCGGCGATTCTCAAGTCGCAGTGGTGTCCCCATAGACATCGTTTTCCGATGTGTAGCTTATCTCATTTTGCGGCTTAACGGAGTTGTTCATTGATCCTGCATACGTAACAATGGAACCGACTAGAATTAGCAGGGGTCACTGATTAGGGAAATGATTAGTCAGTTCTTGTGTTTTGAATGATGCCACACCTTGTTTTTTCCTTCTTGTAAAGCAAACGATTAGTGCTACAACTGCTATTGCCACCATCACGACTGCAGGAATAGCAATGTACATGGCCAGCTTGCTCTTCCTTTTATCAGGCTGGCATGAATTGCCATCAGTGCAA
Source organism: Avena insularis (assembly GCA_023614405.1). Classification (NCBI taxonomy): domain Eukaryota; kingdom Viridiplantae; phylum Streptophyta; class Magnoliopsida; order Poales; family Poaceae; genus Avena; species Avena insularis. The sequence continues at coordinate 59,449 of JAJUPC010000803.1, forward strand.
AGGTCTGGATTGATTTCATCATATCTAACAAAATATGAAGTTTCGTCAAATATCATGTTAGATGGAATGGGAATTATGAACAGGGAAGAGCACCTTAGATCTAGAGAACCATCTTGGACTCTTCTAAGAAGTCCATAGGGGATGGATCCACTGAGTCGGTTGCCTGACAAATCTCTGTAGAAAAAAATACTAGCATATTAACATGACTAGATGTAATTCATTGGAACGATTATATTTTGATAAATGTTGCCCAGACTTACAGAACTGTCAGTGAAGTTAATTGTGAAAGAGCATCTGGAATTAGGCCTACCAAGTTATTGGTTGATAGGTTCCTGCCAGATACAACACATTTTATTACTACCATTTTCCACATAAAACTACAATAAATGCTAAATTAATAGATCCATAACTCAAGACATACAAGTATTGGATAGCTTTGAGATTGGCAAAAGATGATGATATATCACCGTTCAGACCTCTCGAGGATAGGTCTCTGCATAGAGAAAACATTTGCTTGTCAGTTCCACTCCATGTTACTACTATATGAGCAATGTAACATAAGATCCGTATATAATTGAGCTACTTACACTCTTCTAATCCTTGGGGGGCTTGCAATAGCGTAACTACATGTCAAACTGTCCCACACCATAACAGTTCCCGGGCCGCATGGGTCGCCTATCCAGTTTGCACGAACCTGATACTTGGCCTTGATCTCCATGATGGCAGACACTGCAGTTAAAGTAGCACTCAGTTCTTCAATGGACTTCCCCTAATTCGTAGCATAGCTTTGGTCGTTTCAGAATCTGCATACTACTGAATGTCTAAAATTGCACTTTTTCAAGGCATGCAAGGTTTTGTAAAATTTAAATGCAAGCTACTTATAAATAGACAACTCATTTAAGTGTGTGGTTTTATCTTGTTTCCAATCTATACGTGTTTTATATGTGTGCATACGTACCATCCCCGACATCTGTGACAAGGTTGGTGGTGGGGATGACCAAAACACCTCGACGGCGTTGATGATCGGTGGTAGCGTTGAGTTAGCGGTTGCGTTGATGGTGATGTTGTACTGGTTCTTCCGCAAGGCGAAGTTATTGTAGTTAACGCCGCTGTAGAGGTACGCCGGCCTGACGCCGTCTCGGAACCACAGCTCTCCGTTGAGATTGATGTAGAACTCGCGCAGGGCGTTGCTGGGGAGGAGCTGCAGCTCGGTGAAGTACATGATGACGAAGTAAGCGGGCAACGGGTCGTTTGGTTGGGGCTGGGGCTCCCAGGAGAAGTGTATCTGCGAGCCATTCCGCGGCCTGATGGCCGTCCCCAACACCGCGGGCAGCGCTTCGAACAGATCCGGGTTCAGATGCGACACCTTCCTCGTCGTGGACATCTCTGTCCATAATACGGAGTTGACCCAGGGAACCAGAATCTGTCAGTGGATCGTCGGGATATCTGATCCATATTGTGGCTAATGATCAATAGATGTCGGTGACATGGAAACAATATAATGCAGACGAAATATTCATGAACCTGCTTGTTCTCACCTGATGAGTTCTGTTTTGTCTGTTGGGCCGAAGTTGAACCTGGCTAACAGGGCAAGCCCCTGCGCGTTTGTCACCTGCGGATAGATCGCCTTCTTTAGCGGCCTCAGGTCCAGGCCGGAGATGAAGGGCGTCCGGCCCCAGTGTTGATCAGGCAGACCTGCGTGAAGTCGTCCGGCACGACGACGATGGCCTCCACGCTCTTCGCCGCGCCTGGACTTGATATGTTCACCGTGTACCAGTAGTTGACGCCGACGTGGAGGTCGAAGACGGGCGAGCGGTTGAGGCCGTCGTGGTTGCCGTACATGAACTTGGCCCGGATGAGATACTTGCAGCCGGGCACGAGGAAGCGGGCGTGTAGCAGTTCCGCGCGCCGGCGGCGAAGCTCCGCACGGTGTGCATGCTCTTGCCAGCGACGGCGTTATGTACTCCCCGAGATGTTGTGGCAGGTGCCGGCGTCGTCGGTGAGTTTGCCGTTGTCGGAGGTGTAGGCGAGCATGATGACGTTGTCCACGTATCCCGCCTCCCCTGGAGACCGCAGTCTATGGTTATGAATCCTGCATGCAGAGCAAACAACCAATCGATCGATGGATTATGCATGATCCGTTTGATGGCATTGTGATTTTGGAAGCTAGCATGCAGGAGAAAATCTTAGGAGGGCGCACGCATACCTTTGGTGTCAGGCTGGGCGCGAGCTTGTGAATACACCCCGCCGGCGGCACCAGCGAGGCAGAAGAAGCAGCAGCCACGGCGTGGCCGACGTGTTGGGCGTGTCAATTGCTCCAATGCACACGTACGCAAGGACATGTTTGACATGCGCAGCTTCAACTTATACTATAACATTGATTCGATCTTTGCCTCTCCTGGTGGTACTTGTACCACGACTCGATCGGATCAGCAAAAATAAACCAAACATAGGCTGGGCTGGGCGAAGAGAGTTGACATTGCCTTCTGAAGAACTGGTCTGACGGCTACTTTGTATGCTGAAAAGAGCCGCACGAGTTCTTCTAACTTTCTTGTATTAGGAACAAGTTTTGCCAATGGACAAGATTCCACTATAATCATACAGGAAAGAGAAATGCCCCGCCGAGAAATAATTGGTGCATAGCTAGTCAACCCTTCAATGAAGCAACATGACATTTTCCATTTCACCGTCAATGGTATCCTGAATTCCAAGTTTTTATTTTTGTGGAGCGGCTGACATGGTGGGAGAGACGTGGTGGCAACCCGCACGCGACGCCTGCCGCTGGCGGCGCAAGTATCTAACTAGGTTCGCCTACGTCGCTGAGGAGGAGGAGAAGAGTATTGTTTTAATCGCAACAATCAAAAGAACTAAAATAACCGAACCTCTCCAATAAGAGGTGTGCTTTGTATCACCCCAAACTTAAGTTTGCATTGGCCAGTTTTTTTTTTTTTGTTTTTTTTAAGGAAATATACTCTAGAGATAAATGATAATATGGATTATTATTATATTTTATGAATTTTATAAATTAGTTTTATATCATGCTATAACTGTGTTGAATGGAAACATCAATACTGCGTGTGGTATACAAACAACCCAGGAGTTCCAGTGAATCTTTAGTCCTTTGGTTTGTTGATCAATGGATGATTAAGTTTTTCTGATCATGTTGATGCTTTGACGCAATTGACAATGAGTCATCTCATTCAAGAATGAGATGGTGAATATACCATATCTAAGCATCATAACACGATCATGTCCGCGAAGTTTAAGTTCACGATGATTAGGAAGCGTGGTGACCTTTTCCTTAGCCCGTGAGACCATATCTAATCACTGCGAGAGTACTTTAAGAGCATCTAACATCACTCGGTGGAGCAGTGATCATAACTGACTATGATTGGGTATTCGATTGGTGCAGGTTGAGGCGTGCAATATGCTTTAGGCGGGTTTTGTCCATCCGTGCGTGGCGGAAGATACTTTGGGCCCTCGGATGAGTTATATCCATAAGCTGCACATACATGTGGCTGAGTCGCAGGGATATCACTTACGGATCGAGTAAAGTAGCTATTGTCATGCGAGTCGAACACGACATGGTAATGTCATTGATAAAGCCTCGAACAATACAAGTATCGCAGAGACAAAAGAAATATAAACATGCGCGTTAATGGTTCAAAAACAAGTTTCATGAAATGCACAAGTGGTCATCATTGGCATCCGGGTCCCTGATGATCATTGATGCGAGAGGGTCTCGACCATGTTTGAAGAGTTCTCGAACCTTTGGATATGCAGCAAGGGTTTGTGAAGCTCAAAGATCGTTTGGGGATCATTAGAATCACCAAAGAAAAGAGAGGGAAAGCGGAAGGGTTACGGGAAGGTCGGGAGGATGTCCGGAATGGTTGTTAAGGCTTGCAAGTGTTCTTTGGCGATCCTTGTAATAAGTGAATCGATAAATTGGTAATACTACTCGTGAAGAATATTGCGATCCACTACACTTGTGGGTCATCAAGACTATTTAAATTTCGGCCCTGCAATGGCAGTTAATAGGGAGCATAGCTTTATTTGTAAGTTCACTTGGATCTATTATTGTTCACTACTCCTTTCATCATGGGAAGTCTCGTGATGGAAAGTTCCATATTTTACCATCCACTACAAGAAGAGGTACAGTCCTAAACACCTTTGCTGCTCTTGATTCACCGTCTGTTATAAGTAAGCATCATACCACCACCACTTACTCATGCTACACCTTGCTACTACTTGCTAAATCTGAAACTGCTTTTGATGCTCATGATGTTACTTCTACTATGTTTAATGCGAGTGGTTCACTAGGTCCTTTTCTAGATGCTACTATGGCTGTTCTGGAAATACAAAACTCCTAGTGAAGCCTTTGTTACGCCTGATATCTCCACACGAGTCTAGTGAGAGTTATGATATTAATGATGGTTACATTGAGTTCACTGATGAATTTGTTGAAGAGTGCGAAACACACGTGGTACTAGTACGATGCTATTAAGAGTCTCCTTGCTAGGCACTTTATTATGCCTAAACGTCTCTGATTCTAAGTTTGCCACTTCTCCCCATAGATATTAAAGATGAAGATTATGATTTCTCTCTTGATTTATCTTATTTAGATATTGTTGAAGAACCTTTTGTGGGACTGAAAATGAAAGTGTCGTGGCTCATATGAATGAGCTTTCTATTAGAGTGCTTTGTTCTCGATGATGTTAAGATCTTAAGTACTTTGTTACTAAGATCTTCCCTTTTTTCACTAAAAGGAGAAGCTAGGGCTTGGTTTAATAGATTACCTCCTGGTTCTATTGATAGCCCTGATTGTGATTGCTTCTTTCTTCCGAAATATTTTCCTCCAGTTCTAGACATCTTGCTTTGTAGAGACTTTTGATTTTAAGCAGGAGAAGAAGAGAAATTGCCTAAGTCATGGAAAAGGTTTTGTGCCTTGATTCATGCATATCCTAGATGTCCATTGCCTAAGAATGAGCTTCTTGATATTTATTATAATGGACTAGCGTGAATCTAGGACATACCTAGATAGCTTTGCTTATTATGTTTCAGGAAAAGAACTCCTCTGAGATGCTGAAGAATTAATGACCAAGATAAGCAAAATTATGATGATTGGACCTCAATTGAGCTAAATACACTAAGCCTATTACTCGAACCAATTGTGCTAGACAGTTCCAACACCAACACCAAAGAAGGGGAGTTATTGCATTTAAATGATGAAGTGATGAAGGAAGCTAGAAATGTCTAAAGGAGAAAGGTATTAGAGCTGAAGATGTGAAGAATTACCTCCTATAGAAGAATTATGTAAATAATACCCCACTCATCTACTATTGAGTTACCTCTCCAACACTTTGATGAAGGTGATATTCCTTATGGTAAGCCTCACTGATCAAATGTAGAGGAACTTGACATTTTATTGTTAAACAAGGAAATTTTAATAAACAAGTTCAGAACATTGCTTATTGGAAAACTCTAGATCTATCCATGAGTTGAAAGATATTGTGGAAGAACTTCTAATGATATTAAAATGCTTTGTAAACACTTTCAAATGGTTTCAAAGCCAACTTGCTCCAACTTGCTAAGGTACAAAATGATATGCTAGTTAATGCCTCGAGAAAATAAACATGCTTATAGAATTAGAACTAGGAGTAGTATAGCTTCTCAAGTTCCTTTATATCATAAGGACACCTTAAAAGAAATTACAGCGGGACTCTCAACAAAATTGAGAAGCAGAGTGGTAGTCCTCGTAAGAAAGAAAAAGAAACATAAGATAGTTGAGGAACCACTTGAACCTGTTGGCCAGATCCTAATAGTATGCTTGACATCTCGATCTGAAACTGAAAGTGGTAATGATAAAAATGATACTCTTGATAAGGAGGAAGTTGAGGAAGAACCTGAGAAGCACACACTAAGAACACTAGGTACACCAAGGGAAGAGATTTTATTGCTAACAAACATGGTAAAGAGAAGAGAGAGACCTTGGGTGCTGAGAAACCTATGCCTTTTCGGGAGTAAGAAACACAAGTCAAAGGAGGAAGAACACTACAACAAGTCTTGTGAGTGGATGGGAAACCTTTATTTTTACAAATTCCTTTGGTGATGCTATTAAGTTTGCCTCCTTTATTCAAAGTATATGAAGGATATTATCTCTAATAAAATGAAGATTCCTAATAGGGAGATTTCTACTCTACTTGCTAATTATTCCTTCAATGGTAAGGTTCAAAAGAAACTTGGTGATCCAGGTATACAACTATTCCTGCTCCTATTAAGAATAATTATGTTAAGAAGGCTTTGCTTTATGTGATTTGGGAGCTAGAGTTAGTGTTATGCCTTTTTCTCTCTACAATAGACTCGAGCTAGAAAAGTTGATACCAATTGATATATCATTGCAAATGGCTGACGATAAATCGAACTACTATTCTGTTGGTATATGTGAGGATGTTCTTGTTCAAAGTTGCTCTAATTGCATGGTTTAAGCGATTTTGTGAATTGCTTGAAATGCTGAAGATGATAATATGTCTATTATTCTTGGGAGACCTTTTTCTGTAATCTGCGAGGTGTCTGTCATCAATTGCAATCAAGGAAAAGTAACATTCAATAATGTGTGAAGATCACACTATACATTTCCCAAGAAGGTTGTTAGAAGCTATTGCACGAATTCCGTTGAAAATATTGAGAGCATCAAGGTTGGAGAAATACTATTGTTGAAGGAATATACTGAGTGGCAATAATAAAGTGTTTATTATGTGTATTCCAAAGTATATGATAGATGTTTTATTTTGCATGCTATAATTGTATTAATCTGGAAACATTAATACATGTGTATTTAATAAACAACAGAAAGTTCTAGTTGCTGCCTCTCTCATAAACTAGCTCATTGATTAACAAGATATGATCAAAGGTTTCCTGATCATGGACATTGGATGTTGTTAATAAGCGGGATCACAACATTAGTGTAATGGTGTGATGAACATTCATTAGGAAGTATAGCGCATTACGATCAAGTCATTGAGTTTATATTGCTATTAACAACTTACGAAGTGGTCCTAATCCTTAGACCATGAGATCATGCCAATCACTAACTGCCGGGAAGAGTTTCTTGATAACATCAAGCGTCGTCACACCATAACGAGGATGATTATAAAGATGGGTTCAGGAACTAATAAAGTGTTATGTTGAGGCCCATGGATGAGAGTGGAATTTGTTCATCCCGATATTGCCGGATAGATATACTCTTGGAGCCTCTCGATTTGATATCACATTGGTTAAGCTTGCAAGCAAGTGATTTGATCACTAGAATGTTATATCACGGGAACAAAGAAAAGTGCATATCAGTGTGAGATCGAGCTAAACTAGGTATGGAATACCGATGATGAATCTCGGACATGTAATATATCGTGAAACAAAAGTTAAGATACTAGCGTAAAAGGTTTCGGCGATCACAAGAAAGTCATCGTTGAACAGCAGTGTGGAGTCAATATGGGTCTCTCCGGATCCATTTACTGATTATTGATCCGAGAGGGTCTCGAATCATGTCCACATTATTCACGAACCATAGAATTGACACACTTAAGAATTTACCGACATCCAATTGGAGCAATAGTTTCATATAGGAAGAAAGAATAACAAAGCGCATGAATTTATTTCACTAGATGCAAGCAGGTTTTTACGGGTGAAATGCCGAGAAAGTGTTTTTGCATGTGAAATATAATTATAGCAAGGGGTTGCTCATGTGAATGTTTGTCATTAAAGAAATTGACAAAAATTCTGAATAAATAAAGTTTTATTTAATGAGAGTTTGCAATAAATTTGGTGGAAATTTAATTGCAAGGATTTGAGTGGTGGATTTTGAGTGGAGGGAAGCGAGAGGATTTTGTTAGTGGGTGTCCACCCACGCTAGATGAATGAAAGGAGGGTGAGGGGCAGCCCCCATGGCGTGGCCACCCCCTTAGGTGCCCCCTCCTCCTATATAAAGGCACCCCCCTCCTCAGCTTCTCACTCACTTTACCTCCTGCGTGGGATCTCTACTCCCCCCTCTAAATTTATCCCCATGGTCTTGGACTAGCGAGATACATGTTCAGTGTGTCGGCAAGAAAGAGTTATGCTTCCATTGCATCGCTGGAAGCGAGGAGGCGGGGAGGTTGCTTTCGGTGCCTCGGGCGTGTGTTCGAAACGCAGATCGCTGCTGATTCACGGTGCTGGGACCCTCTCGATCTTGAGATCGGCGAGATCGTCTACATCGACCCACAGGAGTTTAACTCGTTAAGCTGTGGGGTCTTCAGGGTGCTGTTCTCTGCATTATATACATCCATGGTGTTTGTCTAGTAGATAGATCTTGCTATAGATTTGTTTCCTTCGTTTTCTATGTTCGCAATTCCCTCTGAATCCCATTCCACAAGAAATTTTGAAACTATTATGATTGGGACCATTGCTATCAGAGTATAATTAACATAATCACCTTGTGGAATACAAAGTTTTGTTTCATATAAGATTGTTTAGTAACAAGACTTGATCAACCTTGTTAACAAAAGGATTTTAATGAACAAAATAGTATTTCACTATGGTTATGCCTTTCTTTTACTTTTCTCCTTCCTAGTCTTTGCTTTAGTTTTAGTTTGCTAGTAGTTTTGCTTGTTTGAGTTTCTTAGATCTCTTGTAGTTTAGTTTTGGTTTGCTTTTGCTTCTTCACGAAAAACATTTTCTTGAGAAAATCAATTTTCACACCCTAAAAATTGGCCCCGAATATAAAGTTTTCGAAAATCCCAGAAAATTAAAATAAATTTTCCTCGAAAAAGGCGGAGGCACCGAGAGGTGACCCAGGGGCCACCAGGCCACCACACCATGTTGGCGCTGACTACCCGGGAGTGGCGCCTCGGTCCTGGCCCGCTGGCCCCTCCAGCCTCCTCGAAGCCACCTTCTCTCTCTCCCGAAAAACAATGGCTTTTTTAAGCTCGAGTTCTTGTTATTCTTGCTTGCGATTTCGATCTCCTTGTTCAGCTTCCATCTCGGTGATGATTTTGGAGGATTTCTCCTTGGTATGTGCCTCCTCACTTGTCTGATTAGATTTGTGATTGGTAGATTGTATCTTAGTATTTTGCTCTTTATAAGTGACAGGTTGTTTGAGCTTGCGTGCTTGTTCTTTTCTTGAGAAACTTTGTTTTGATGCATGTGTAAGTCTCTATGAGTTCCTATAGTGATTGCTCATCATTATCAACTTAGAAATCACTTGGTTTGATGGTTGTTTTAAAATTTCAGAAGAAATTGATCATGGACCACCACATTTAATTGATATATTTGAGTGATGCACCTAGAAGGGCCAGGCTTTAGGATTCGTCTACCAATACTAGACCCTCATACCGGCGAGGATCTCATCATAGCTGATTTGGTGACAAGGTAGATGAGGGATGAGCACCCTCACCTTTCCTTGCCAAACTTTCTTGCAAAGCTGCTGGAAGTTCTTAATGATTTTTATAGCTTTGATTCGAGGGGCTGGTCTAACAAGTTCATCTTGAGTGGAATTACACAATATGCTGCTTACTAAAACATTTGTGGAGAGTTTCTCCTTTACGCAACTTGACATGTTCAAGCTCTGTGTCTTTCAAAATTTATGTGAGGGCTCATACTATGTCTTTGAAGAAATTTTGTAAGGCTCTGGACTTGGTACAATTAGGTCATCAAAAGAAGATTTCAACTCTTCCCACCGATTTGTTGGAGCTTTACCGAAGATAACCAATGATGATGACCTCGAGGAGCTCCAGCGAGGAAGATAAAGAATATTCAGCTTCGACCATCAGTGCTTTTCTTATCTTACAACCCAGTGTTCTTGGTAGGAGAACAATAGTAATATTTCCAACTATCAATTAGCCTTCTTAGCTGATCGCTCAATGGTGAGATAAGTATAATCTTGGTTCCTCATTGCTGCGTCATTTTAGTTGCTGAGGACCCATTTATGAAGTGTGCTACTCGTATTGCTGCTATCTTGGACATTGTTGTTGATCCATATTAAGTTTTGGCTCCTCATAGGCTTGATCTTGCTGCCTTGGTAGCACCACTTTGTCACCACCCCAGCTCCTGTTGATAACTTGGTTTATAGAATGTTGTTTTATTGGCCAGGGGAAGAGAGATCCTGCCCCGAAACCCTTTGTTTAGTGTTCTCAGGTACCTTGGTCGCTTGGCGGAGATGGATGACAAGCTGCTCTCTTAACTGTAGGCTCTGGAGGTCTCCCTCATATGACGTGGTACACTATGCGGGGAATCGTCGGCCTTCATTACCAGGACAGGGGGCCTCCCCTCGACTATCTTAGAGGTTGATGCATCTGCTTGGGCACCATGGGATTGAGCCCTTAGGCCAAAAGCCTAAGCTTGGGGGAGGTATACCGGCGTCGCACTCATATATATATATATCATGATGGAATTAGGTTCTTTGTATATCCATTGTTTAGCTTTCTTTTGGTTCTTATTTATGCTTTCTCAAAAACACAAAAATACCAAAAATATTTTCGTTTTCTCTTGGTTTGTTTCTTTGTTTCTTTGCTTTGGTTTGCCTTAAAATAAAAATCCAAAAGATTTTGCTTTGTTTGGTTTACTTTGTTTTTGTTTGGTTTTCTTTGTTTGCTTGTTTCTAAAAAAAATCAAAAAACACAAAATGTTGTTGTTCTTCTTTGGTTTTGTGAGTTCTTTGCAGGGGTTCAGCTGTCCACCAGTGGATTTGAACAATATTGTCTTCAAGTCCACTAGAAATGAAGGTCAATAATGAAGATTAAGATAACTTCGGTGTGGTAAGGCCTTTGTTAAAAAGCTCTATGTGTTTCATTTTTTTGTACATATACTCATCATTGTGAGCATGCTAGCCTGTTTGCATGTAATTGTATGTCATTATGGATGCTTAGTAGTTGCTTGTCCATGATTAGCTCCATCTTGCTAATAGTTTGTGAGATGTCATATGAATGTTTGCTTGCATTGTTTTATTCATACTTTGGTGATATTGTAGTATCCTCCTCTGTTGTTCATGTGAATCGACTTGGCACATGCTCACGCATATGACTGTCTGATAGTCAGTAAGCCTCGACTGATTTATTTTTGCCCAGAGTTCTTGTATCACTTTCATGCCATAATTAGTCCTGTTTATTTGCAAGCATGATTATAGCTGATTGTGCTCTCTAGTTTGTCGCTCCCTCTCTGCTAGCCTTCACTTGCGAGTATGTGCTCATGTACTTCCAACTCCCCGAAACCAATATTGCATTGTGTCCACCATACCTACCTATTAGCATCATTTGCTATTTGATTGCATATTTTGTATATGCCGTGTTTTATTCAAAATAAAATGTTTGTCTGTTTTGAGAAAGTTAGTTAGTAAAGCTCTCACGAACTTGATGGCACACTTTATTCCTTGTGCTTAATAATCTTGAACCATTGTGACTAATCCATGAAAGTTATATGCTTGCTTATTATATCTTTGGGAGTCAATGAGAACCGTCTTGTCACGGGAACGCTTTCAACACCTTTTGGATATCCTATCCGATTGATTATTGCTCTTTTGTTTACGGATGTCGAAGATGTGAAATAAAAGGGGAGGTTGTATGAGTTCATGGAGTTTATACATTGTGTTAGAGAAACGCCTGGGCCGCTAGCCTAAGCCATGCCTAATCATGGTGGAAACTTGCAGCATCACCGTAATGAGCATCTAGGAAGCATCCTCAATAAAAAGCTATGCATATGGTAGATAAAAAGATTGCTGAGATGCTCATTGTCTGCATGCCTTGTCATTTTGGTTATGGGAAAGCTCATGTACCATATGCAAGGGGTACCCGTTGGCGTTCTTGATGATATGCATGTATTTACAATGACAAGAACTTTCAAGTGACCAAAGTTGAGTAGCATGGAGGCCCTCGTACTCAAGGGACTTGGGATTTCTAGTTTATGATTTGTCAAGCATATGATTCAGTGGACCTCACTTTCACCTTAACCACATGAAGATGCCTATGATAGGGGCAATGAGCTCAAAGCTAATGAGTACCTTCCTTTCAGCATTAGAAGCCTTTCAAACCTTCACAAAACCTGTTTTCACAACTTTGTTGAGTCACCACTTATTCTATGAGCACCTTCTTGAGAGCATAGTTTTCATTCTTGTGTTTGTTCCAAAACTTGGTTAATTATGTCATGACTTTGATGCTTGTATCTCGATATTTACCTCTAGTCTTCACTTGAACTTAGAGGTGCCTTGGCATTCATATTGTGCTCTTCAAACAAAAGCAAGAGATACCACTCTATCATACCTTATGAGCATTGCAATGTTGCTTATGTTTATGTTTCATGCTACTTATTATTATTGAGTTGGTTTCTCTTCATAGCAATGACTATTGAGTATACTTAGTTGCATACTTCTTATTATGAATTTTCTAAGCATCTACTCTGTCTTTGAGAATATATACATCATATGAAGCAAAGTGTTCGTGAAAGTTCTTTTATCGCACTCAATTTTCAACTGAATTGCTTGAGGACAAGCAATAAGCTAAGCTTGGGGGAGTTGATACATCCAAAATGTATCTACTTTCTCGAACACTTTGCTATTGTTTCTCCTCTAAACTTGTGTGATTTGGATACAACTAACATGGGTTGTTTTCAGTGAAATTACCTTAGTGTCTTGTTTTTGTGCAGAAAATCAACTATCAGAAAAATCCGGAAAATATGCCAAAAACTATTTTCACGAGAAGATCCACGGAGCGGAAGGGGAGAGAGAGGGAGGCAGAGGCCCACCCACGCCCGTAGCGGGCCCTGACCCACGCTGGAGGGGTTTGCCACCCAGGAACCTCGGCCTCCTCTGCGCCTATAAGTTGCCTTCGACCTAAAAACCGAGGGGTTCGATAGTTTTCCAGAAAGAGTTCGCTCGCCCCACGAAACCAAGATTCGGATCCGAAACTCCGTTCGGCACCCTGCGGAGGGGAATTTGGAAGGATCATCGCCATCATCATCACCAACGCATCTCCATCAACCACCGATGTTTCCCTCATCCATGAGTGAGTAATCCCCGTTGTAGGCTTGGGGATGGTAGGGATTGGATGAGTTCTATCATGTAATCGAATAAGATCATTGGGGCATAGTGCCTAGTATCTCTATTAGTGCTATTTGACTTTGTTGCAACTTGTTGTGCTTAATGCTTGTCACTAGGGCCAGTGCCATGATAGATCTGAACTTATTATTGAATCATTATGATAGTATTGTTTGTGATCTTATCTACAAGTTGTGTACACATATCATTGTCGGGATCCAAAACAAAGTGACAATAATTGGGACAACCCGGAGGGATGGTGTGGTGTGAGGATCACATGTGTTCAAGTGTTAATGCTTTGCTCTGTGCTCTATTAAAGGAGAACCTTAATTGCCGATGGTTCCCTAGAGGCCCCTGCCCTGGCTGAATGAGAAGATGTTGTGCAAGTTCTCATTGCGAGCACGTGTGACTATATTTGGAGCACATGCCTAAGTTGTTTATTACTTGGATGCTTGTTATTCTACAATGCCCTAGATCTTGAAGTTACATGTTTAGACTCGTCCATGGCGATCCATCCATCCTATGCCTCCGCTTTCGAATCCCAATTATTGTCAGCGTTCTTGGGGCCTTACTATTGCTACTATTCCAGCTTGTTGCTATTCACAAACAATTCTATCATAATGATTTCTTTATTACTACTACCAAGCTGTTGCTATCTATAAACTTATGAGCAAGAACTATTTCATTGCAAAGACAACTCAGTTGTTAAGGCTTGCAGTATTCTTTGGCTCCTTGATTGTGAATCAATAAATTGGGTATATACTACCCACGAAGACTATTGCGATCCCCTACACTTGTGGGTCATAGGCCAAAGAATGCGCAAAGCCTTAACTGTCTGGATCCGAACCTGAAATGAATCCTCAGTTATCGATAACGGAACTCTTTCTCGAAAATCAACCAACTACTTCGGCTGGTGAGGCAACTTATATAGCGGAGGCCGAGGGGTTGCTGGGGTGGCTGCACCCAAGGCGCGCCGAGGTGGGCCCGCGCTGTGCAGTGTGGGCCCCTAGGCCCCTTCTCCGCCTCTGGCCTTCGTGGGTCTTGGTGAAATATAATTTTGGCATATTTTCCGGATTTTTCCGATGATTTTTGCACAAAACAAGACACTAAGGTAATTTGTATCCAGTTTTCGGAAGGTAGATATGATTTGGACGAACCCACAAGTATAGAGTGTCGATCCCAACGAGGAGCGTAAGGTGTTGACTAGTGGTTTGGAGCAGAATTCTCTGTAAATACTTAGCAAAGCGGATTTTAGGTTTTTGATAAAGCAAAGAAATAAAGTGCAAGTAAATAAAGACAACAAATAATTGCAGCAAGTGGCCCAATCCTTTCTTAGCAAAGGACAAGCCGGGTTGTATTACTTATGAGGACCAAAGCGTTCTCGAGGACACATGGGAATACTTTTTCAAGTGCTTTTGCTTCATATAGTTGATTAATCTTCTTTGGTTGGATAAGTGTTGTGTGGGTGAACCTGCTAATGTACCGACCTTACTTGGACTAATACATACTTGTGATTAAACCCCTTACAAGCATCCGCAACTACAAGAAAGTAATTAAGATAAAAACCTAACCATAGCATTAAACTACGAGATCCTATACTCCTTGTGCAAGGTTTCCTAACGGGGTTCAGGTTTTTCACTCGGAAACCCCACAATTAGTAGCCAAATACACAATGCATTCCCTAGGCCCATAAATGGTGAAGTATCATGTAGTCGGCGTTCACATGACACCACTAGAAGAATAGCACCACAACTTAAATATCAACCATTGAATATTACTTCAACACAATTCCACTACTAACAACATGACTTCTCCCATGTCCTCAAGAACTAAATGAACTACTCACGAGACATCATATGGATCAAGATCAGAGATGATATAATGATGAATAACAATCTGAACATAAACAATAATTCAATGGTTCACTCACAAGCATCAACTACAAAAGTAATCAACACCGGGAAAGTTTTCCCTAAGAACTATGCAAGATTCAACACAATTATTACAGCGGGACAGAGTGGTGATGATGGTGCTAGTGGAGATGGTGGTGAGGATGATGATGATGATGACCCCGATTAAGTCTAGCTTGATGGCGGTGTTGATGGCGATGATATCACCTCTCCGGGAAGGAATTTCCCAGCAGGAATCTGCCTACGGGAGACCTCTTTCTCTCTCTGTAGTTTCTGCCCCGCAGAGGCGACGAAATCTTTTGTGGTCTCTCCCCTGGTATTAGTATTTCGAGGAGAAGATATAGGCAAAAGGGAAAAGCAGGAGGTGGGCCAGGGTGGCCACACACCCCCTGGTGGCGACCGAGGGTGGCCGTGGCCCATCTCTTTGGAAAATAAGATTTTTCGTGTATTTTCTGGAATTTTTTAATCTTCACGAATATTGCATCTAAACACCGCTTTTTCCATCAGAATCCTGACTCAGGCAGTTCATCCTCCAAAAGTCATCCAACATGCAAAAATAGATGAAACAACATAAGTATAACCTCTTAATATAAATATATCAATGAATAGCAGTAAATTATGATATGGAATAGTGATGCAAAATGGGACGATTAACTCCCCCAAGCAGACCTCGCTTGT